>PVJI01006101.1:0-90291 GCA_004026765.1 Micronycteris hirsuta
CAGGCAGATTAAGTGGCAGGAGCAGTCACGAGGGGACTGAGTGGCCAGATGGGAGTGTGACCTGCCACAGGGGACACGTCTCCATGCCAGAACACAGCCCCACGTTGATTCATCTTCCCTGTTTTAGAGGAAGAAGGAGATGCTGTTTCTAGAGTGTGAGGTATTCTGACATTTACACTGTCGGTGATTAATTAAAGAATATACACCATGACAGGCAGACATGGCCTTGCCACAATGCTGTCACTTTGCGGAAGACAAATGTCTGGCTCACTATTTGTCTCCAGGTTGACTTAGGATCAAAAGGAAATGACCTTTCTTTGCCTCCCTCGGGGTCTCCAGACACCCCCCTGCCTGGCACATCGAAGAGGAGTCGGGAGAGCCCAGCCTGGGGGAAGGTCGACGTGTAAGTCTCGCTGACAGGGCTGTGACCAGATTCCACGAAGACTCACCCTAGAGCTGGCGAAGGGGCAATGAGTCAGTGGCGCCTGCAGCCCGACGTCTGGTCCCTGGAATCCGGGAGCAGAGACGGGCTCCGTGAGCAAAACGGCCACGTGGATGCTCAGCGGGGGGAGGGAATCGCCCCAAATCTAATGCGAGTCTTTAAGGTACTGCTGTCCACAAATGGCATACAAAACCCCACTGGTCATCTGTGCAGGATGCTGCGCATCATACTTTGCCATCCACAATTTCTCCTACTGCTGTGGGAGTAAAAATAAGTGATAGCTTAGCTTTATTTCCAGCCCACTGTGAACTCTTTGCCCTGATTATAATGCAGCTTCTGAGTTTGCCAACGGTGAGCGGGGAGGAAGGCCCCGGGGCCGCTGCATGTCCTTGGACCCTCCC
This sequence comes from Micronycteris hirsuta, assembly GCA_004026765.1. Taxonomy (NCBI): domain Eukaryota; kingdom Metazoa; phylum Chordata; class Mammalia; order Chiroptera; family Phyllostomidae; genus Micronycteris; species Micronycteris hirsuta. The sequence continues at coordinate 844 of PVJI01006101.1, forward strand.
CCTCCCGTTCCCATCACGTTCCCATCACACCGCTTGGCTCTCCCACATCCACAACAGGTCACGCAGCACAGCTGTGCCTCATCAACAGCTGGAAACCATGGCATTTAGGCTGTGGTGTCTATAACGCGATCCAGGTGACGTCTGGAGGCTGGAAGTCCAAGGTCAAGGTGCCGTGCAGTCACGTGCTCATGTGGGCAGCTTCCTGGTCATGGCCAGGGCCTTCCTGCTGTGTCCTCATCTGGTGGAAAAGGCCAGAGATCTTTCTAGAGGCTCTCTCACAGAGAGAGCAATCTGATTCAAGAGGGCTCTGCCTTTGTGACGTCTCAAAGTCCCACTACTTACCCCATCACCCCGGGGGTGGTGGTGGGGTGGGGACCACAAATGATGGGGCCACAGCAAACTGCAAACACCGTGTTTACAGAAATATGTATAATTTTGCAAAACTGTATTTTTCCCATTCCCTGGTCCTGAGTAATCTCGGGTTTGAAAAAATTAGGCTATCAGGGAAGTGCAGCATTCTTGGAGGCTCAGCGGTCATGGACCTCGTGATGGAGGTGCAGGCTCTTGCCCGGCCGGGTGACTGGAGCAGTGTTCTGCTGCAGGGTTGGTGAGGAGCGTCCGCCTGAACATTCTCCAACCTCCGTCCTGCACTCGCCCCTCCATCTGCGCCCACTGTGATGCTGCTCGCTGCTGTCCCCAGACCCAGAGCAGACAGCCAGGGCCCTGAGCAATCCACCTGAAGTGGACTGTGAGGGGGCCACGGCTTCACCTGTCCCCTCGGTGCTCAGAAACAGTTCACACTGAGCGGGCCCTCGCGGGATGGGCTGACAGAGACGCCTCAGTCTTGGCTGAGCTCCGGCTTGGCTGGGCGTGTTTGAATGCGGCACCAGAGCCGTGCTGGAGACGCAGCAGAAGGGCGGTTAGAAGAGCTTTGGAACGGGCCCTGTTTGATTTCAAGATCATTCACTTTCCCACCAGACACCCCCGGCCCCAGTATCAATTCAGCAGCTGCCAGGGATACCCAGGGGCCAAACGGGGCAGGAAGGGGGGCAGGGGGAGGAGACACTGCCCGTTACATTTGCATATCTTAGAAAATAAATAGAGGGCTCAGGCTGTGTGCCTGGCTGTGCGACGAACCTTCACAGAAGGGGCCTGTTTTGTGGTGTTGAGGTTTTCAGCTCTGAAGGCTGGCTTCCCAGTAAGGCAGAGGAGCCTGTGGGCCGGCACCTGCAGTGGCTTATCTGTACAAATACTTTCTGAGTCCAAGATAAAGTGACTTTATCTCCTCAGTCTGTTCTCCAAATTGCTGCTGGCTTCTGCCGCCATCTGCTCTCTGAGTTCTAAGACGTCCCTGGATTAGAACAGAGTCGGGACTGTTTCTGCTGACTTCCGGACACAGGGAGTTGCAGGCGGGATGTGGCAGTCAGTAATGTCATTTGTCCCGAGCACACCCCCATGAGGCCAGCGACAGGATGGAAAGAGGAGAGGCAGGTGGCAGAAGTGGGGACACCTTGTCTCCTTCCCCTGGCCCCCGGGGCACCCCCATCCCTGGCTGCTTCGGAACATGCGAGGCCTGTCCCCCGTCTCTGCTCAGGCAAGTTCGAGCAGCAGACACATCTGAATTGTGGACTCAGCGAGGCGGTACCTCCCCCATGTGCCCACCTGGAAACAACGTGGTACGAGACAGTGTCCAAGGGCCATCACAGCATTAAAACCAGACGCCGGCAAAGCCTTGGTTTCCATCTGCCCCCTCTGGGACCACCTGCCCACGGCCCCCGCCACGGCCCCGTGCAAAGGAGCTGTGTTTCTTTGCTCACGGTTGCCCACACAGTGGCCTTGTTGCTGTAATGAATCCCCAAGAACTTAACACTTCACACAACGTAAGTGATTACCTCTCAGTCCTGGGGGTTGGCGTCCAGCACAGGTCTCTCTGGGCTGAGATCTGAGGGTCCACAGGGCTGCTTCCCTTCCCGGACGCTCGAGGTGAGACTTTCCTGCCTGAGGCCCTGGAGGCCACTCTGCAGCCCCCAAGCCAGCAACAGCGAGCCCTCCCTTGAGCCGCTCTCTGGTTCTCCCTTCCTGCCTCCTCCCTCCAATACGAGGGCGCAGTGATTGCTCTGGGCTCACCTGGCTCACCTGGCTCACCTGGGAAACCACCGGGGCAATCCCCACCTCAGGGTCAGCTGGCCTGCATCCCTAACTGCACCTGCCACCTGGACTTCCAGGAGCCGTGAAGGGTCAGGGAGGCAACAGAGTCCAGGGACCAGGCCTTAGACACCTCTGGGCAGAGGCGTTTACCACAGACCGCCAGGCGCTGGTGGGCAGGCAGGACAGGGAGAGAGGGAGGCAACTGCCCTCCCTTCTGGAAACACAGAACTGATCTGTGTTTTTTCTTTTTAATCTTCACCCTAGGATATGTTTATTGATTTTTTTTCTTAGCGATAGAGGAAGGTGAGAGGAGAGAGCTCAACACAGACCCCCTGCCCCCAGTACGCACCCCGACCAGGGTCTGAACCCACAGCCTAGGTGTGTGCCCTGACTGGGTCTTGAGCCTGCGGCCTTTTCGGTGTGTGGGATGGTACTCCGGCCCACTGAGTGCCCGGCCAGGGCCCCTGTCTTTGCATGTGGGTGGCCAGTTCCATGTAGTCTTTAACACCGTGCAGGTGGCTCGTGAAGGACGCAGAGACCCTGAGACCTGCGCTGTTCTTGCTCTCGCCATGAAATCCGTGTTCCGAGTCTCGGGACTTCAGATTCTCCAACTGTGCTGGTGTTTTAAAGACCTGAAGAGGTTTACGAAACGATCGTGGGCTTGGACACCAGCGACACAGGCCCAGGTCCCTCCTGTGCTGCAGGCGGTCGATGACCCCACCCTCTGTCGGGGACATCCCGACTGGTGCACGGCTGTTGGAGCAGATGCGCCTTCCCCAGGCAGAGAGCAGACACCCCGCAGCCGCGGGGTAGGGGGGCTGCAGGGGGCAGCTGGCACCGTGTGAAGTCCCGTGCTGGCATTTCATTCTCTCTCAGTCCATTCAGTTGAATGGGGGTGGGGGGCGCTGTCTGCTTAGTGCGGGTGAGCGTGTGACACCTTTTAGAGAAGAGCCACCCCCACCTCCGCCGGGCTACAGTCTGCAGCTGAAAGAGTGGCTGGGTTTTATGACGCTTTGCAACATTACTTTTCCTTGTATCTGTTTTTACAGCGACCTCCTAGTGGCGACAAGTGAGACTAGATTCGCACTCAGAGTGCCATGTGATATTCCCGTTTCTCAGAAAGAAGAGCGGAAGCACAAGTTTCTAGACAGGTCACCCTCCGACCCGTTCTTCCCTCAGGCTCTCCCTGCGGTAACCCGCCTTCCAGGGAAGCACCTCCAGGAATCACTTAGGGCGCATGTTCCCCCTCTCATCTCTCTTCTGCAGGTGGGGTGACATGTCCTTTCACAGGGAGAAATGGCAAGAATGTCCCCGTGAGCCCCAGTCTCAACCCCGAGGAACTTGTGCGCGGGCTCACGGAGGTCACTCTGCTCGATGTCCCGTGTGACCGTTCCCAGCGGGGGTCTCCGCCGCTCCTGGTTAACGAGGCAAAAAGTGGCCAGGATGTCCTGTGCCTCTGAGCATCCAAGAAAGCGGGGCCCAACGTCAAGAGACTTTCCCCAGAAACAAACCCGGCCCCAGAGCTGAGCAACCCCGGGACCCGGGGAAGCCCTCCCGAGATCACGATCTTATGAACTTGAACTCTGGGTGAGGTCAGGTCTCGGGCCACTCCTGGAGGACGCAAGTGGAGTTCCTGTCGTTGTCAGGGAGACATTTAGAATGCCCCTGCCCTGCGGCTTGAAAGCTCCTACTGGCAGTGCAAGTCAGGGGGACAGATCTGCATTCAAAGCTCAAGAACGTCAGCGTTCAGCATTTCCCGCGTTGCCAAAAGAAAGGGTTCAGTAACCCACAGCCTCCCTTCTGGCTCCCGAGATAAAGTGAAAAACCTGGAAATACATGTAGCATTGATATCTGATAACTTCAGGGTATTAAGTGGTAAAAACAATTAAAAATACTAAGAAAACCATTCCTACCTTTCTTAAATGTCGCTGTTTCTTCAGCTGTGAGATAAAACGATGGGAAACACACCAGTTCACAGACGGGACAGGTGAACGTTGATCAGAACCCCTGCCCCGCCTCCGCCCCCCACACACTCACACCCGGGATCTTTCTCCAGAACATTCCCTCCAAGCGAGAACACGAAAGGGGTGTCTCACAGCCTCCATCAGAGGCTGGATTTCTCATTCGCAAACATGTTGCCATCTGTGGCCCGAGGAAGCCGAGGAAGCCGCAGTTGGGTTTCTGATGACTGAAAGTTTCTAAATCAGGGACAGATAAATAGGATCCTGATTTGAAAGGTCACTTTCAATAGTGACATCAGTCGGCAGGGGGACGCAGAGAGGATGGCGTGAGTCAGTGAGGTGGGCTGGTGGGAAGGGGCTGAGGAAGGGCGGGGTGGGCTGGGGACTCCCGCTTTGTCACAATTCGGCTGCGGCTCACACCTGGTGTTCCTAGGTAGGCAAGAGGGCTGGATGTCGCCAGAAACGTTTGCAGGTCTTCAGGCACATCTGTGACCACCTCCCAGGCCCTGGAGTTGCTGACCCCAGACCCTGAGAAGCGGTGACTAACCAGAGATCTCAGGGAAAAGATGGGCAGGATGGGCGTGGGGGTTAAATCAAAGTGAAAAATGCCTAGAATCCCATTTTTCAACTTATCTCCTCTTCTGAGAATTCAATTTATCAGCTGAGATGAGGGTTAGACTGCAGCTTAAGAGAAAGGACAGAATGAAGGGTTTGATGCTATCCGTTCCTCTGGAAAAATTTCTACCAGCAGGAAATGCAATTTTCTCCTCCTCCAGGGACTGCCATCCACCCTGTGGCCCATCTGACCACGGATGCCCCCCCCTCTGTCGTCCCACAGACGGAAGCCAGAAAAACGAAGTTCACGCCCTCATTCTTCCATTTAAAAGCTCTGGGGTGTCAGGAACGTATCTTAGATTCTTTTCTATAAAGGAGGCTATCAATTTTTATGTGTTAAAACAGTTTCAAATCAAGTAATATCACGCCACTCGCGTCCTCTGACACCAAAGGCAACGTCCTCTGATTCAACAGCAGGAGGCCAGGCGTCGTCCGGGACACGGACATGCGCGCGCGTTCCCGGGCACTCGGGCAGGCGCCTTCCTAACGCCCAGGTGACCGCCGCCCCCAGCACCTCCTTTCACTGCGCCAAGGTCACCTGCCTTCATTGCCATTGGCTCCTGAGGGTCTCGTGGGCACAGAGACTCGGCAGACGGAGGAGGAACTTCCCAGTGAGGAGCCAGGTCAGGTGCTCAGGTGTGAGACTCTCTTGGGGAGCCTTTTGCACAAGGTGGTGCGTCAGAAAGAACCCAGTCAAAAAGACAGGATTAATTGTAAACGATTTTCTTAACTAGAGGGAAATCAAACGTCACATTTGATTTCCCTCACCCCGCTGAAGTGCGCACAGTGTGGGTTGTAAGATGTCAGCAAGGAGCCGCGTGCCCCCAGAAGGGCTTCGATGGGCTGTAAGCGATGTTTGCACAGCCCTCACCGCCCCCTCCCAGGCGCCCCTCCCAGTGCGGTCACCCGGGAGGAGCTGGAGTGGGCAGCCGTGGGGGAGCCCAGTGCTGGCATCTCGGCTCTGTCCCAGAGACGGCCGTGTTCGAAAGGCAGCCGGCAGCACGGCTCTGCAGGGCCGCGCTCTCCCGCCCACCTGCACCATTTCCACGAGGCTGACCCTTCCACTCCCTTCTCCCCAGCCCAGCCCAGACCAGACAGGAGATGTGAGAACAAACGCCTCACGGGTTCTGTCTTGGTGCGTGCCTGGGCTCAACGTCACCCTGCCCCCACCCCCACTGCTCTGGGGACAAAGACAATTCCCCGCAGCAGGCTGATAATAGGCAAAGAGGCTAATGAAAAGCACCTGGTGTACACACGGCCTCCTCCCGCGGCCACGTCCACGCGGGGCCAGCCGCCGGCGCGGCGCACTGCAGTGAGTGAAAGGCTTTGCCAGTCCTGGCTGTGGGGACGCAGATGGCGTCACTGCTGCTCGGCACACCACCGTGGATTTCCTAAACCGTGGTCGTATTCATGTCGAAACTTTGCTTGAATAAAAAGCGAGAAATATAATTAGTATTTGGAAGGGCCTGAGCAGCCGAATAAAAAGGTTCATCTTTTATTAATCGCATACATTTTGTATAAGGAGATTATTTCTCCAGGTTTGGGCTAACGTCGCAGACTTATTGCACATAATGGTGGGGACAGCTGGCCTGCGACAATTTAACAGTGTTTTGCAAAACCCTCGTTTCCAAGTTGTGAGTGTCAGCCAACCCTCCCACCCTGCCCTCACTTGTCTTCTTAACCACGAGGAAGTCCTCGGGGCTACTGAACCAGCCAGCTGTCCCCATGCAGTTGGCCAGTGTCACCATTCCCTAGTAGCAACCTGTCCTGATCCATGCCCCCTGAGAGGCCACAGGTGTGGACGGACGCCTGTGGGCAGTGGGCAGTGGGCTGGCCCCCAGCATCTGACCCCAGAAGTCTGTTCGCCTCATGTCCAGTTCAGTCTCCTTAGCTGGTGCTGCCGTAAGCAAACACCACCAACTGGGTGGCTTAAATGACAGAAACCATCGTCCCCCAGTTCCAGAGGCCAGAGATCAAGACCTGGGAGGGGGCAGGGCTGGTTCACGGTGGCAGCCCAGAAATACAGGGCGGGTAGAAGGTATGTGACGTCCATACAGAAGACTGATCAGCACCAGGATAAAGCATTTATCTGACAGTCTGAGGTTTCTCTAGAGAAGAGACTTTTCCATCAGTCAGAGGAGTGCTCACATATCAGATGATTTTAAAGAGGTTCATGTGCAGTGGTCGAAACTGATCTCCGCTCAGGGCGAACGGGAAGGGGAACGGTGAGCGTGATGTGTGCAGATAATTCTGCACTGTGAATGAAGATGACCTCCCCTGGCCGTCAACTACGGCAGCCCAGCGAGCACAAGGACCATGCTGGGGAGACAAGGGTGCCTGCTGGAAGTGAGGGAGGGCTTCTGTGTTTGGTGTCCCCGCCATGCGTGCCTTTGTCATCGGTGCTGATGGAACTGTAGTTGGACGCTTGTGTGTTCTGATTGATTTCCCCGACTGCAGCTGGCTTTTCTGGTGCTGAACCTGTTTCTGAAGGCCCAGGGGGAGAATTCTGTCCTCGAATGGGCCCAGCCCAGGTGCCATGGGGTACCCGGTCTGAAGTAATGGGAACCCAGCCCGTCCTGAGCCCGCAGACCCTGGTCCTCACTGTCCGTGGCCCATGGACGCTCTGGTCACACTCGCCATCCAGGCCATCCACGTGGCTCAAACCAGGGCATAGGCCAACGAAGATAAATACACAGGAAGTGGGGGCTCCAGACGGGGGCGGGAGGGGACCTCCGGGAGGTGGCTGAGGGATGCCTGGGCAGCTGTGCCCTGGCAGAGAGGACACTGGGGCCAGATGGGTCAGGAGGGACAGGACCTCCACTGGGGGAGCACTTTCCAGAGATGGCCATCAGGTCTGTGGCCCGTGTCCTGCTCTGTGAGATGGGCATGACCTGGTGGCCTCCCGGGCAGGCCGGGTGAGGGTGACTGTGTTGCCGGGACACTGAGCTGTGCTCGGCCCTGCTGTCCCTGGGAAAGAATCCCATTTCCCATGTATTGCCCCCAGGAGCGGGCTCTCTCAAAAAGCAGAGGAAAATAAAACTGCTGCCCCCCACCCCCCCACCCTGCCTCGCAGCAGCATGAGCTCACCAATGCTGTGGCTCGTAAATGGCTTTATTTCAGTAAAGACATTACACACACAGGAAACAACCCTGAGTCCCCCTGTGTTCTCGCACAAAACATGGTCACTGCTGGGCACTGGCTTCTGCGGCGACGTGCATGTAAGGCGGGACAGCGGTCATCAGAGAGACAGGGCACCGTCCCCTCTCTCTACTGAAAGACTGCGGCAGAAACATAAATTACCCCGTTTCAAAGGACCCTCAGAAAATGCCTCTCCTGGAGCTGCGTTCGATTTAAAGCCGATCTCCCGTGGCTTGTCCTACTTTTATATTCTTAGCCACAGGCAGACTGGCAGCTCTCGATTGTCAGGACGGCGCTTTGAGGGCCCCGGGTTCGGTGGCTGCTATTCTCGGGGTTTCCCCCGGTGTTGCCGTATCTTTCCTCTGTAATCCCACGAGAGAGGGGAGCGCTGTCCTGCTGCTTTGATTTGAGCCCCTGTTCCGAGCTGCAGGCCTCGGCTGTTCTTGAGATCAAACGCGCCCCGTGGGTGACACGCGAGGCCCGGGGAAGGGAGGAACAGCTCGTGTACGCGTGCTCTGTGAGTGAGTGTTTCAGCGGATCACACGCAGATCATTCTGGGGCAGGCGCCTTTGGGAGTCAGGGAGGGAGGAAGGGCCCCGCACGTGGCCCCGCGTATTGCTAGTGAAATTTCCCCGAGGGTCCCCAGGTAAGTCCTCATCAGGACCAGGGGGCCAGAGACAAGCTGGGACACAGCCCCTCCCTGGCATTCCTTCCGAGCTCGGAGATGGGCACCATGTGTGCAGAATGGCTCCTGTCCACGTCTCCCCGGACGCCAGTGCCTGGTCTGTCTGGCGCCACCGCTGAGGGGCCTGGGCCCAGACTACCAGCCTGATGGGCTTACATCATTCCTTGGACCCTTGGGGAATAAGACTCGGGGGGAAGACAAGGAAGCTCAGAAAACCTGATTGTTGGCAGAGTCACCTCCGGTGTCAGGAAAAGGCCATCAGTAGCCGGGGCTATATGGTCTTGAATGGAGGTCACTGGGGCATCTTCACAGGCACCTGCCTGGTCTGCTGTGGCACACGCTGTGTGGCCAGAAGGCACGTTGGCACCACCGTGGAAGAGCAGGTCGGGGGCATCCGAGTGTCCTGGGGGAGCTCCGAGGCTCACCTGCCCATTTAATTATCCCCGAAACAAACACACAGAAGCCAGGGCACCTGCCGAACCTTCTGGCATCCATGAGAAAGACCACGTTTCGCCTGAATGCTGCTGCCGGTTACGTTTCTTTCTTTCTTCCCCCGCCAGCCAGCGACGGGGAGTCACCGGCCCCGGGATGTCAGGGTGGGCGTGCTGCTTGGTGGGTGCGGATAAAGAGCAGGCAGAGAAGTCCTCTCGATGAACCTCCATGCGAGGCTTCCACGGAGCTGTCAGGTGAAAGGCGGCAAAATCCACTGCGAACTCGTCCTCCTCTCTCCCCACATCCTGGTTACCTGTCACGTTAATTAAATCCTGAGAGCGTCCGAGGACGCTCCTGGCAACGGAGCTCCTGTCTGTGTGTCTCTGAGCACGCTGCCCTGCAGGGCGGAGCGCCGGAGCCCCCGTGCCTGCCAAGCCAGCCCCTCTCGGAATCTACCCGTCCAGATGGTTCTCTTGCGTTCATGCAGCGGGAGGGCTTGGAACAAAGAGATCCAGCACAGACACCATGGGGAAGCACCCCAGCTTCCAGGATAACGAGGAAGACGGTCTTCCTCCTGCAGAGAGACGAAGGCAGCATCTCCTTAAAACCGCTAATCCAATTGGAAGGGGGAAATAATGACCTCCTCAGCCGCCACGTTGAAATGTCCTTGGAGAGGAAAGTGGATGTCAGTCACAGCACCTCTGTGGGCCGGAGCCAGGAGCTGTACCAGCCACGGCCGGCTCCCCGAGGGCACGGTGCGTTCTGTGGGGATGCCCCTCAGGATTGATGGGGACCTTTCAGTTCTGAATGACTCTCTTGGGTATTGCAGGACCACCCGGAGGCCATGGCTGGGGGACACACCACAGAGGGAGAAGACAAGGAGGCTCTGGGGAGGGGCTCACTCACACATGGCTTGTGTTTTAAAGTTACTTTTAAAGAGAGGGGAGAGGCCACTAGTCCTGCATTCCGTGAAGTCCACCGACAGCCAGCCAGAGTCCTTCAGCTCATTCAGCCGCAGGCTGCCTGGCCGGTTCTGACTGATGGGGCTGCCTCCTGGGCTGTGTTCAGGCCCACCCCTGCCACGCCCATCTGCCTGTGGGCCCTGGGGGTTCACCTTGCCAGTGGGAAGCAGGGGGAGCTGAGTTTCAGGCACTTACTCATTCGTTCTTGAACAGCATCCCTGGCATCAGGACCATGGACAGAGGTGGAGGCCCTTGACTGGGAAACCCACAAGTGGCCGGCTGGCTGCCCTGAGCAGGGGTCCTGCCCTTTCTGCTGTGGTTCCTGTACACCCCCAAAGCCAGTGGGATTAGCTGCTCTGTAAATAAACCGCTTTGATCCATTCTTCTTTGAGTGTTTCATCTGTTTCTTGTTGAAACAATGGCACATACCTTGGGGATCAAACTACGCCCACTGGGGCTTTAGTGACCTTTTAAATAAGCGTAGTTGTTTCTTTCTGAGACTGCATAGAGAGATACTGATCAAGTAAGCAGTTGTCTGTGTGTGTCAGACCGGCGCCGGCCAGAGCCCAGGACCGGCAGCACGTGCTCGGAGGGGATTTATTGTGAGCACGGGCGAGTGTGGTTATCGCAAGGGTGGCTAGGTGACCCCGAAACTGCAGGGAAGGGCGTCGGGAGGGGCAGCCTGGATTCCTACCCATAGGTGGGTTTTCTCCTTTTCTGGGGGAAGCTCCCGCTCTGCTTTTTAAGGTCTTTCAGAGGATCAGATCAACTCCACCAGACTACCTAAAATCATCTTCACAAAGCCAGCTGACTGAGGTCACAAACCGCATCTCGAAAACACCCCCAGAGCGACACCTAGGTGACACCCGAGGAGGGCAGCCTGGCCTGGGGCTCCCACCAACCCGTCCCACCGTGGGGTTCGGGCACACACCCGTCTCTCCTAACAGTGGCTGTGAAGGACAGGCCTGGGAGCAGTGGCTCAGTCCAACTAGTCAAGGGGAGTGAGAACAAAGGGGACATGCCCAAGGTCACCTAGCAGGTTGGAGGCTGTCTGACAGTCAGAACCGGAAGCGAATCCTCGTGGTTCCTGGCCTGTCGCCTTTGCAATGACCGCGTGGTGTTCATCCTGGCACCCGGGGCCACAGCCCCAGCAGCAGGGTACGGAGAGTGGGTGCAGGACTTCTTCAAGCGTGCTTTCCTGCTGAATGGAATCTCAGCTGTTGGGGTTCACTTAAAAACTCCTGCCTAGGATGAGTACTTGTCTTAATTTCCGAGACACCTAAGAAGAGCCGGCTCATCCGGGAAACCGGCTCAAGGTCCAACTCCAAGGAAAACGGGGCAGGGAGCAGAACTCAGGGCAGCTCCAGGAGGCGAGGGACGAAGCCGAGACCTGTGGTCTGGCCGTGGATGGAGATTCTCGTGCAAAACCTCTGGATCCCAATGCTAATTGGCTGGGTCACAGCGGAACTTTCCAGAACAAGGAAAGTTGTAATGCCTCTACCCGTACCTCCTACTGATGCCACAAACGGAGCCTCTCCCAAGTCTTTTGTAAAAATCACCTTCTGCCGTGAGCCTGTGGGAGGGGAAGAAGCTAGCGAGCAGTCCACCTGCAGCCTCGCTCTATGTTCTTTTTAAATTTAGTAGCATTCGTTTCTAAGATGTAAAATGGGAAAATTTCCCACGAGACTCCAGATCTTTGGAGCCTCTCAAAACTGGGGCAGGGAGGACCCACACCTTCGAGTGGGCACAGTCCCTCCGCTGCCAGTCTTCGCCTCTGCGGCCGTAGCTCCGTTTCTGGGCTGACCGCTCTGTGTGCGTGAATGTGAGCAGCCAGGACAGGAGAACACCTGAAAGGGCCGGCTGCTCACCCTTTCTCCGATCCCTGGGACCATCGGGGCATCTGTGGGGGTGGAGCCTGGCGGGGGCGCTGCTGGGGCAGCGGGTGGCCCTCCACCCCGCCCTGCTTCTCCCGTCACTCCCGTCTCAAGCTCCTTCCCTTTCCTTAATAACTCCCTCTCTTGTTCTGCTCCGGTGATCCTAATACAATGTTTCTGAACACCTGTAAAGTTAATTCATCTCTGTCTCCCTGTAATTTAAACCAGACCACAAGACGACACTCATCTCTAATTTATGGCAAACCAGTGGGGCATGGATCTCATTAAATCATGTGGGGCTAACTACAGACTTTGTTCTGATCCCGAGGAGTGTTTGGTGGGGCTGCTCACCATCACATTTGTCAGGGAGTCGAACAGAACAAGCAGCTGCCTTTGCTGCGGGCGGTATTAAATACGTACTCTGCCTTTCCTACCTGCTAACTAACGTCTTCCTGATGCTAAGTGGAGAAAAATTCTACTTGGTCCAAAAGAAATATTTCGATCCACTCTTTTCTACGCTGAAAGCCAGATGGATCAAAACTTCTTTTATCTGATGGCGCAATTGCATCCAATTTGCATTCTAGGACCGCTCTGCCCACTCCACCGCTTGAAGGCACAGGAACGGGGCCTGTTTTTGTCACTGTGAAATGTCAGGTATCCAGGACAGTTCGCTTCCCCCAAGGTGGCCTGTCTCCCGTGGGTTGCCCTGCTTCTCTCGGATTAACCTTGTGGGATGGCCTGCGGCGGGCGGAGGCCCCGGGGGTCTGGGGGAGTGGGATTTCCTACTGTTCCGCAGGAAAGAAGGCTCCAAGGTGGGGCTGAGTTCTATCCTGTCTGTTCTCTGCAGTGACAAGGGAGTTTCTCCCCTGCTCCTGGGGAGGTTGGCACCCGGACGGCCTTGTGTGCCTTTTGAGTTTTCACGTCTGTTAATAGAGAGGTAGGTCCCTGCTTCCAGGCAGAGGGACGCCACAGCCCAAGACCCTGGACTCACGTCCTGCAGCAGCCGGCTCTCAGCAGAGGGTGTCTGCCCTTGATCAGATGAACGAATCCACGGGCTGTGGGATCCTGTCCTACGTGACGCCCGGGCTCTGCCCTCTCGGTCCCCAGGGGCCTGCACTGGGACTCCGCACGCTTCTGTCTCCACCCACCTCTCTAGTCTCAGCAGCAAAGGGCGTCCCGGGGCCACGTCGTCCCAGGCTCCCAGCCTCCACCCCTGCCGGACAAAGTCAGCTCTGCCACCCTCACCTCGTCCACCAAGTGAATATTTTCTGTCCTGTTTGGCCACTGTTGATTTCCTATAATTTCTTGCTGGAAACCGGGCTTCTGTTAATCCAGACTCTCTAGATAATATACGGAAATAAAAATACAAATGTGTGTGAGTGAGTGTGTGTGCTTTGTTCTGGGGGTGCTAAGTGTGTGCGCAGGGTGCTAATGTCCCGCAGTTTCCAGCTTGGCGGGGGCACGCGGGGCTGTTTGCCGACGCAGAAACTGGCCCACTGTTAACCCAAGTCTTGCTCTCTAGCAGCTGGAGTCGCTTATCATGCAGATAGTCACTCGTTCGCTGAGCCCTTCCAGCCTGATCTCTCTGGAGAGGCGGCCGACTGGAGGGACCACAGCTTAATGGGCAGATAATCCAGACACAATGACAGGCAGGCCTTCAGAAAGATGAAGAGCTCCTCACCCGGGGACGCGGCTCGGCTGGGCCTTTCCGGGACCCGCGGGCTACCCGAAGAACGCGGTGTCTGCACTGGTGAGGGGGCACTTCCCAGTCGGCGCCCCAGTAATTACGTGGCCTTATGGGAAGGTTGAGCTAGACGCAGGAGCAATTGGGAATACTTGAGTTTTAAAAGGACACAAACACGTAGAGGACAATAAAAAGGGGTTTTAAAGAGTTGTCTGTAAGACTCTTGATGCCAATCAAATGTGGAATACGTTGCTAGCGAAGGGCAGCCCATCCTTACTCGCGAGGCCCCGCTGTGAAAATTCAGCTGGGCTTGTGCACACTCTAGACACCCCTGTGTGTGCTCCGCTGAGCGCTCGGCATGAGTCTGCGTTCGGCGGGTGCAGGCTGCTCGCCGCGTGAATGCTAGTGATGGACGTTGAAGGCGATTAGAATAGAAAGAACACTCGTTCATGATGGATCCATGCTGATGCCGGAAATTGTTTTGTCACTAGGCTGGACTCGGGCAGCCACATGGAAGGTTAATTACAATAGACCACCTTCTGAAACAACAAATGATCCTCTGAAGCCTGCTGTTGGCTAATTAATTTATTGTAAGCGACAGGGGCCTCACCGATAGGCTTTGCTGCTCGGCACCATGACAGACAGAGAATGACTTTCCCATGTTATGGCTTGAGCTGGGCAGTGACCTGGCAGGCCATGCTCACACTTGGCAGCAACTGTGTGGAGTGGGTTAGTCAGCACGAGTAACATCACGCTTCAGTAACAAACAAGCCCTGGATCTCAGGGCCCCCTACCCGTGGGAAAGGTTTGCTGGCCTCTCTGTCCATCACATGCCCTTTGGGATGCAGGCTGCTTGGGCAGTGGCTACTGGGGGCGTGACTGGGCACCGTGAGAGTGTGGTGAATATCGCATTGGGATTTACAGCTGTCATTTGGAGTGACAGGTGGTAGATGGCAAAGCCGGCCCCTCCCTGGATCCCTGCCCTTGCAGTGACCTTGTAAGTCCTCTACCCAGAGGTGGTATCTTGCCGCACTGTTCGAAAACAGGCTGGCTGTGTGACTTGTTTGGCCCATGGGGACAGCAGCCAGAGTGATATAATCAGAAGCTTGAAAGGCGATTGTCCTTGAGATTTGGCCTCTCAAAGTCCCTTTTCATCGGCACTGCACGAGGCTGACCTGACACCTGGCTGCAGGTGCTTGGCGGGGGGCTCGCCCAAGACCAGTTGAGCTTGGCCAGGCCCGCATCATGGCCAGAGACTCAGACTTGTGAGCAATCAGAGTGTTTTCTTTGCTTTTAGCCACAAAGTTTGGAATGGTTTGTTACAACAACAGACAACTGATCCCTAATATGTCATTTCTACTTGACTTCCATTGACCAGAGAAAATCACCTGGCCTGAGTCAAGTTCATGGAAGAGGGGCCGAGGGGCTAGAGCAAGTACAGGGGGAAGTTCCTGGCCGTGGAAACCAGATAGCACCGACGCCCCACACTGCGGGCACACCTGGGAGGCAGATGAAAAAGAAACCACTGCAACCAAAACTGCAGCCCGAGTCTGGAGTGGAAACTGTCCATCTGTGGGCCACACAGTGTGGTCCTTGCATCAAAGCCACCGAGCTGTGCAGAGGACACAGTGAGCCCCTTGATTCTGGGGAACCTCTTTCCTGCTGTCCGCCTATAAGGAGGAGACATCCTTTCAAAACAGATGACAGTAAAATGTCAGTCTATGGGCTCAGGTGCACACGAGCTGGGGTCAAAGGTCTTTGTTTTCTAGACGTTAACCTGACTTCTAATTCAAACCCTCATCACCCCGGGTTAGCAGGTGTGGCCATGACGCAGAGCCTGAGGGCTGGACCCTGCGGGCCCCGGGTCCTTGGTCACCGGGTCCTTGTTGCAGCCGCACCTGATGACTCTCCACAGCTGCCCCCCAGAGGCAGCCACGCTGGTGAGCTGTCCGTGCAGTGCTGCTTGGAATGCACAGAAGTCGACTGATCCCGCCAACGGCTCCCCCACAGGAGACGATGGGCTGCTTTTCTCCCTCCAGTG
Source organism: Micronycteris hirsuta (assembly GCA_004026765.1). Lineage (NCBI taxonomy): Eukaryota > Metazoa > Chordata > Mammalia > Chiroptera > Phyllostomidae > Micronycteris > Micronycteris hirsuta. The sequence continues at coordinate 16,384 of PVJI01006101.1, forward strand.
CAAACCGGACAGTGGCGGTTGGGGGGCGGTCCGCACACACTGCTGCCTGAGGCTGACGCAGGGCTCTCTCTTCTGCCCAATGTGCCTTTTCGGTGGTTTTGCACATTCTTCCCCAAATCTCCGTTGGACTGTTCTGGGCGAATGGCAAGTCCATGGACAGCGTGTGGGTTCACTGTCAATACGTGAAGCCGCTCACAGCGTCCCTGGGCACGTGCGCCGCTCTGGGGAATCCAGGTCCCACACGCACGAACCTGGCTGTGCTGGCTCTGCCTCGTGTCAGCTGTTGGGGGCGAGCACCCCATGTGCTTGAGACTGGGGCTCTTCCAAAGACTCGGGGAGCCAGGGTTCACACTGGCGAGGTCCCTCGGTCCCCCCTTCATCCAATACTGAAGTCCCTCCACTTCTGATGCCTCCAATAGGCTGGAAAGAAATGAGAAATACAGAAATGGGGTGAAAATTCTACTATGTGTTCCTGGCTTGGTTTTGAAAATGGTGCTTACTGAGCGCACAGGCATGTGAAAGAAGCAAAGGAGGAGGTGGGCCCCCAGCTGGGACCTCCTGGCCGAGCACCCTCTGGCTCCAGCCAACCCCTGGAAGAGGCGGGTCTGGGCAGGGGCTCCCAGCTGAGGAATTCTGAGCTCCAGACTCGACGCGGTGAGGTCAGCCCCCATCAGCGGCCACACCTGGGTAGGCCCGGCTGGCGCAATCTTATTAACATTCTCAGCCGCGTCCCCTGCTATTAAATAATAGATGGCCTTGAAGGGTTCCCTGGTAGTTTTATTTTGTATCACATATTTTATCCAAACTTCTTTGAATTATTTAGCTAGAATTTAATAAGGCAGAAATGCTGCCTTTCCCGCTTCTGGTTTTCCCACTCAGCAGGGGCTTAAATTATTCCAATATTTTGCACCAACAACAGAAATAAATAGTCGTCTATAAAATGTAGGTCACGTCAAGATTTTCTGACCCAATGAAAGCGTGTGTTGTCCAAGAACTCCTTCCAGGCAATTATAAACACGTCCCGATAATGCAGGCGTGCGGCATTTGAGATCAAGGACAGAGAAAGCACTGGTAATTGGCTGTAAATTATGACATTCATGATTGAAAATGCGCTTAAATAGACACCTTCCTCTGTGCTCCTGAGAACTGACATAACCCAAGCCCAGTCTTGAGAGACTCTGGAGAAGGAAGTCGGAGAGTGCTGAGCCCGGCTCTCCCCTTCAAAGCGGAGTCGGTGGGCGCACTGACCTGGTCTGACCACCTGCAACGCACTCCCTGTACAACGACTTCGGGTGAGTGTCCGTTTTTCATTTCTGTGCTCGTTCCCTCCATTTTAACTGCAGTTTAAGTCCTTTTGGAGGAGAGCAGCTTATAATTAACGTGATTGCTAATTGTGTGTTTTTAATTAGCCGCTGCCTGCTGAGAATCACAAAACAATTTGGAGCCCGCGGGGCACTGAGTGACCACGGAATCCCCGCTCGCCGTTCAGGAGGCCCGTCCTCTCCGTCTCGCTGCCTCCTGCAGACAGGGCTCAGAGGGTTGTGGCCTGTTCGGAAAGTGGCGGGGCAGGACAGGGGACAAACAAGGCCCCGACACTTTCCCTGCCATTCCTTATCATCTCCCGCATTCAGGAAAGGCCGGGAAATGAGGGAGGGGTCCAAGACGTCCTCTTGGCCCGACCCCCTTTCCACTGGAGTGATGGAGGCCTATCCGCAGAACGGCGAGGACACGCTCCCTGGGGGAGAGGGCGTGGGGCTCAAGTGGACCAGTTCGCTCAGTGCGGAGTGGGAGCTCAGTAACTGCTCGGGGCAAGCACCGCCATCATCCTCGCCGTCACGCTAGCAGGGGAACGGAGGGGCGTGTGTGTGCAATGAGGGGAGTGTTGACCTGAAGGACGGGCCGCCCCCTGGACTCCGCACAGATGAGCACACAGCTGGGCTGGCCCTTACCTTGGTAATGGTATCACTGCCTAGAAAGCGTTTTGAGTTTTGCGTTGAACTGGGAAGTGTTACATCAGGTGCGTCCCCTCGCCTGCAGAGCTGAGCGGAGAGGCTGGGCTGGACCACACGCAGAGGCAGCTCTGGGTTGCCCCGGTAACAGCGTCTCCTGTTCCCACAGTGATGACGGTACCAGGAGAAAAAGGGTGATGGAGAAGGAGTGGCAGTGAGGGGGCCAGAGCCGCACGTGGTCTGTGAGCTTCTTCTGGGGGACAGCGTGAGGGGGCGTGTCAGAGTCGCTCTCAGAGATGACGGACACAAAAGGGTCTGATGAACAATGAAATTGCTTGATGACATCGCAGGCTGCCGCCTGCCTGTCCCCTCCCTAGGCCACGGAGGGCGGCCCCACCCAGCCCCCATCCTCCTGGCTGTACAAGTAGTCACCCTGGGCCCCGAGTGGTGACACTGGGCACTAGGTGATGCAGGCACAGGGGCCTGACTGGCCACATTAGGTCAAGTGCATGCTGGCCGATCTCTCCATACATGGGAGCTCAACTTTGGTGTGAAATAATTTCTAGAGGACCCACTGACAGGACACAAGGCCACGCAGGCTGGGCCGTACCAGTGTGGGGCTGAGCGGGGGGGAGAGAAGCAGGCCGGTGGGGGGAAGGGGGAGACTGTGGAGGGACACCCCGTGTGCAGCATGTGGCTCGCAGGCCCCTAGGGAAGGGTCCCCACGCTCATCACCCATTCCTCCATTTTTCCTGGGGCCAAAAGTAACAACCAGGAGGAGTTCCCCGGGGATAGGCATCCATCCCTTTAATATCTACTGTCCTTTCAAAAACTAGTCAGAAGCCACCTAATGTCACACACATCCCTCAGCCCTGGGGACGTCATTGTGGTTATTCTTACTCCTCTTTTTCACATTAACGAGAAATGTCACCGCCGTCTTTTAATCTGCAATGCAAACCTAACATTTCAGCCTCCCGCCTCCTGAGCTTGCAGAGCCCGGCTTTTAAATTCCATCGGCCACGGTGTGAGCGCCGGCACCAGGCGAGGCTTTCACAGCTCGTGATCCGAGAGCAAACACGACGTGGTGCCAGGGCCGGGAGCCAAGAGTAAAGCATGAAAGGGGATCTCTTTCGGAATCCGAGTGACCACCGCTGTATTTGTCAATTCTCTGAGCGCTGGCTTGGACGCTCCAGTCCTCTCCGGGCCCGGCTGGGAAGTGACTCATCTCATCGCCTGCAAGCTCACCCTGGACCCAAACGCCTGGGACTCAAGGACAGCTCTGCCTGGACATGGCACCGCATAGCTGGCGCGCGGAACACGGGAAAGGCACATCCAAAGCCCCGACGGATTTCCCAACTGATGGGGTAACTTTTTATTTTCTTTGAAATCAGTTCCGACTAGAGAGAACGTTGGTGACTCAGAGTTGATCCTCATGCTTACAAAAACTTTGAGATTTCAAACCAGCTTCTCAGGTGACGTGGACGCTAGGATTGTGTCTTCCCGCTGACCTCAGGAGAGGCTCCACAGTCCCCAGGCCGCCCGGACCCAGACCCAGTGTTTGGTTACAAACGTCTCTTCTTTTTTGAGAGCTCTGGATGGAAAAACGCTTTCTTATCCAGCTTTGGCATCAGTCTGCTGGATTAAAGCTCAGCCCCGCAGAGGCTCAGTGAAGGACAGATGCGTATGGGAGGAAGGAAGCTGCTGTGGTCAGTCTGTCTTTCTACAGATCCCAGGAATCCCCACGTAATGAAAAGACTCCCTCGGCTCACTACCTTTGGCTTCGCAAGCATTCTGCCGCTTCTAAGGAGACAATGTTTCCCGTGGTAATCTCAGTCTCAAAAGTCCCCGCAGTCTTTGTTGAAGCTGATGGAAATGCTTAGCTTGAGTCGGTGCATCCAAATTTCTACTTGAAAGCCAGCAGTAAGGGAGGAAATGGGGTTTGGGTGTGTTTTTGGAAGGTGGACACTGGTCATTTCAAAATCTAGTTTGTTTTTTTTTTTTTTTTTTAAATAAGACCAACCTGTGTCAAATAATCTGAAGAATTTGGGGAGGAAACCGAAAGCTGACCTTTCAGGAATCCCTCAATTTCTACGTTTTGGACTTGCATGCGGCAGGAGACTAGGTGAGGAGGAGGGAGCGCCTGCTCCCGGAGCTCACGAGGACCTTGTCCTCTATCCTGGAGCCCCCTCTCCAAGCCAGGAGGTAGCCCGCAAGGTTTCAGAATCCAAAGCCAACAGACTGTGGCCAGGCCACCTGGAACTTGGCTCCCCAGTACCCTCCCTTCAGGGACTGGTCTGTGTCCCTCTGCCAGAGGCCACCGCTGTGTCAGATGGTGCTGTCCCAGGCACAAGACATGGACGCTCCTGCACTCTGACCAGCCCTGGGATTTTCTGTTTGTTTGGGTGTGTTGCAGACTGCCTGCCTGCTCAAGAGTTCCTTCATGCATCTGTTTTCAAATCATTCCATTGAGCGCGCCTCTGTTTCCTACAGGATCCTCATTGGAAATGCCTTAGGCAAAGCTTCCTGTGCTCTGGGAGGAGCCTGAGGCTCCGGCCAGCCCAGCTCCCAGCCCCGACAGGCTCCGCCAACCACAGCTCCTCTGCAGGAAATGGCTTTCATGGGTCAGCTTGACCGACGCTGCCCCAGGCTGCCCCTGCACCAGCTCCACCTCCCGCTGGTGGCCCTCATGGGAACCAGAGGGTCTCTGTACCCAGGCCCCTCCCGTCCACAGGGCGCTCACTTTAGAAGACTTGCCATTATAAATTCTTTCTCTGCTGCTTTGAGACGTGAATCTCTTTAAAAGCCTTCTGTCAGATTTATAGCCCAGACCATCTTTCTCCAGGACATGGGAGCCACCCTTTCACCCAGAACAGTGCCTGCCCCTCTCCGGTCTCTGGGGGAGGGGCCTAAGACTGAGCAAACAGTTCTGAAAACCAACCTGGGGGCGTGATGTATTAAAAAAAAAAAGACAATGATGCACTGGACTTCATCAAAATTAAAAGTGTTTGATGAAAAGACTATAGATTGAAAGAGAATATTTGCAAACAACATATCTGAGATTAAAAAAAATAAAGCTACATTCAACAACAGCAAAAAAACCAATCTAACTGAGCAAGAATGGACAAAAGACGGGAAAAGACATTTTTCCCTGAAGAAGAACTAGAATGGGAAGTGAGCGTGTGGGGAAGAGGCGTCAACCATTCGGGAAATGCAAACGAAGGCCAGGCCGTGGTGAGAAATGACACACACCTGTTCGAACAGCGGATGTCCCCTGAGACACCTGTGCACCGGCAGGTGCTGGTGAGGACGTGGGGACCCGGAGCTCCCCGACACTGCTGGTGGGAAGGCACAGCCAATCTGGAAAATATTGACAGGCTGGCATTTTCTTAAAGATTCAGACACACGTGCCATGCCAGCCAGCGAGTGTTCCCTGGCTATTTGTCACCCGTGAGTGAACACTTACGTCCAGCTAGGACCTGAATGTGCAGATTTGTAGCAGCAGTATCTGGAAATTTCTCTGTCTGGGGGACGTCACAGGGTCGCACTCTCTCTCAGAAGCTCTGGACTCTATACGCAATGAGGGGAGTGACGGGAGCCACCGTTGGCTGGGCGTCACGAAACCTCTCCCCCGAAGTCCTACAAGGACAACGCCCCAGGACACGTGGGCCCCAACACAACTCCACTTCTCACTCTGCACATGGACGGCAGCCAAACCTCCCTCTGACGGTCCAGAGGCTGACACTGAGACACTGAACTTGGAGGTGAGAGAGAGGAGTGACGGCTTGTCTGGGCGTGAGACGTTTGTCAGTATATGTCCCTGCGGCACCAAACATGTCCCCAAATTCTTAGCATTTTGTGGTCAGCTGGTCCGAGGACAATACGAAGACCCGCCAGCTGATGGTGACAGCTCCCCACCGTGGCTCTCAGACGAAATCCGTCTCGAGTTCTGCTGGAGGGACGGCGGGGTAGAGCCTGACCCGAGTTCCCGGGGAAACGTGCCGCAGTCCCCGAGAGAGCCCTCGGCCTTCAATTTCTTGTAAACGAATCTTCAGGAGCTGCAATAAACCAATCTAGAAGTAAAGCTTATTTATGATGTGTTTTTCCTTTAATTTCCTTTTTTTTTTTTTTAATATGAACCTCATAGAGGACTTAAAGTTGCCTTGGCAGCTCCAGTCTGCACGTCTTGCCCTCTAACCTGGCTCGGTCTGTGCGCAGGTGCCTCAGGTAGAGGAAGTTCCGAAGCCGCACGGGGGCTTGGGGGACGTGGTCTCACACAGCACCCACCTCGCATGCCTCAGCACCAGGTGCGCTGGTTGCTACTGAGGTGTCGCTGTCCCTGAGCCCACAGACTCGCGAGAGCTGGGAAGTATACGTATGCACCCAAACCCAGGTGCCCACATACACACACCCCATCCCTCCACCACCGTCCCGCCCTCCACCTTCCTACTACAAACACGGCTCGCGTTGCTGCCTCTGATCCCGGCCAGCCACAGGCTTCACCCCAACACCCCCCCTTTCCTTCTTTATAGCTTCTGGGTCACGGTGAGAAACCTGGCTCTCATGTTCTAAGTTTACTCATTTGTCTCAGAATCACTAAGCGTCCTTAGCTCTACGGTATCCAGTCACCACACAGCGTTCCCCGGTTACGGATGCCGGGCCTGTGGTTTCTGCTGTGCTGCAGCGTGGCTGCGTCATTCACTGGTGGCACAGGTAGACTCGTTTTTACCACTCGCACTCCACTTCGGGTTCTCCCACAACCCACATTTTGAAAAGCTTGTGTTCATCCCTAGGATGTCTGAGACACCGCTGTGGTTCCAGGTTGGAGCCACACGGACCTCCGTTTCTGGCGTGCCTTCCTGTAGTCCTTTTCATCTGTAAGCAGGTCTATGTGCACGTTCTTAGGAATGCGACCCTTGCCTCGTGGGAAACACAGTGTCTATCAAGGGGAAAATCCCCTCCCTCCAAAAAACAAGTAAAACTATAGAGATAATAATTATAAACACTAATTAAACCATTGCCAAACACATATATATATATTTGCAAAGTGACTTACTTGTTTTTAAATAACAACACACATCAATGTTCATTCATTAAATATTTATGGAGTGCCCACTAGGGGCCAGGCACTGTCCTAAACGCTAAGGTTGCAACAAAGAACCCAGGACTGGGTCTCGTTGGCCTGATTTGGGTCAGAAGCTCATCCCTGGGACCATTATTGGAACCCAGAGGATGAGACACTCTGATTGGCTACGTCTGGTCACATGCCGCACCCCACCCCCACCCCCGACCTTTTTGGCTCCAAGGAAATCACATGGACTGAATTAATGCAGGGGGTTTCCTGGAATGGAGATGGGGTGTTTTCCATGGACAGGGCAAGGGTGCTCACCCCCCGAGGTTCCCCACAGCCGGCCCTCGGCCTCAGTCACTGTGGACACACATTCTGAACCAGAACGCGCTGTTCTCTTTGGCTCTGCCGCATTCGGTGCCGGCAGGCTGGCTGGTTTCCAGGAGCCGCAGGCCACTAGGCCTGGGCTCACGGGAGAAATAAGCAGCTCCCTTCCCTGAAGTGGTCCTTTGATGTCATGGCCAGTCACACATACCCTGTGCCCTGCACGCCTGTGAGGCAGACAGAACCTTCCACCACAGCGGCCCCACTGGGACCGAGGCCAGCGCACTGTCTGCTCCGAATGTCCCTGGCCTGCCAATCAAGCTGCATCTAATCGACGAGGACATCTGAGGCAGCCCCTGCTGGTCTCTGCAAATTGGAGCTTATGGATTCATGAGTCTCCTGGAAGATTGACAGACCAGCCCTGCCATGCAGGCAGAACAGTCCTTTCTCTCCGGCTCCGCGTGGGTCTTCCATCCGTGCCGCCACAAAGGAGTGTGGACTTGGCCATGAGACAGAACGGATTTATTTCCTCCCAGTTGGGTGGGTGGGAGGGTAACACAAGTCTTGCCATGTTCAGATTGGGGTGTGGCTGGCGGTGCGCTCAGCGGAGGCCCCAGGAGAGTGCGTCTGTGTGTCTGCTCACCAGGCAGGGATGCGGCGGAGCTCTGAGGCCCTGGCAGGAGCCAGCCGCAGGGCTTCTCAGGAGAGGTTTGAGGCCAGGGCGACAGCCTGCAGGCCTTGAGGCAGGAGCGTGCCGCCCCGGCTCTGAGCGAGGGGGCATGCAGGGAGCTCAGAGCCCAGAAAAGGCCGGATGACCAGGGAAGGCATGGCTAGCAGCTGGACAGGGGCCACGCGTCCGACCGGCTCTCTGTCCCCTCCCGTAAGTGCGGAGAGGGGCCCGACTGGTCCCGGAAAGGCAGGGGGAGCGCTGAAGTCTGGTGTTGGATGGGAGACAAATCATTTCCTGGGGGCCTGAAAGAGCTTCCCTGTTCTCTACGTGCCATTCCAAGAAACCTTTTTTTTTCCCATTTCAGAGTTTCTTTACTTAAAAATACCCAACAAATAAAAAGACAACCGTCTGCCAAGTAGATCTGTTACATTTTTGCATTTAATTCATTTATAGGTGGCCGGTTCCATTATTCCTACTTTTTATAGTTTTATCGTTTCTCAGCAATGATTTAGGCAGTAAGCAATTCCAAAGAAATTCAAAGGGTCGGCATTAGTCAGGCATACAAAGGACATTTAAAAAAAAAATCCTAACTCGAGGCATATTATTTGGTGACAATTTCACTGCATTTCCTTTATGAATGGAGTATATCTTTGTCTGTTAGCCCCATTAAAAAGCTCCCTCTGCTTCCGCTGTGTTTTGGGTTGACTATCACTCACTGTCATTTAGATAGAGGACTTCCAAGATCACTTAATGAGAGAAAGGAAGAAGATAATGTATTACATACTGTTACACTTGATAATCCGTAATTACGAAATTAGATATTTCAATTATGCACATATGCATGGTTTCTGAGCCCCATTGTCTAAATCCACAAAGTTCTTTGCAAATAAATCTTCTCACCTCCTTTTCTGGTCTCTTTCTATTTTACTGAAAATGCCAGGATGTACGTACCTGTGCCTCCCACTTGGATTACGTACTTCCTTCAGGCAGCTGCTGCCTGGTGCTCCTGCCGCCACATCGCGGCGGGACGGGAAGCTCGTTGGGAGCTCGTTAAACCGTGGCTGACGTGGACTAGGTTTGAAATACTGCACTGAAAGCCTCGCACCGGCCCCCGGGGTCCTCAGCAGTGATTTCTGCGGCCGCCTGGGCAGTGTGCTTGCATTGCACACTCAGTGCTCACCACCAGTGGGACGTCTCCTCCGACCGCAGGTCCGAACCTCTGCACCGGACACTGGTGTGTACAGTGGGCTTCGGCTGGAGGGATGTCCTGCCTGCCCTTGATGTTTCTCTCCGTCTCTTTCTCCCTCCCTTCCCCTCTAAATAAATAAATAAATCTTTAAAAGGAAAGACAATATCTTCTTCATATAACACCAAAAAAAAAAAAAAAAAGAGAGAGAGAGAGAGATAGAGAGAAAGAAAGGTTTTATGAAGACCCTCTAAGTCCCTGAAATTCATCTCTCTGTTATACTTTCTTCCTCAAAATCTAAAATCCCGGGATCTTTTGCTCCAGATGAAGCCGGTTACCATGTGAGCCAGAGGCGCAGTGCCTCCGAACAAACCACCGTGGAGGCGTGGGCGGGCTGCGGATCCGTCTGTGGTCACCGGCCGTGACTTCGGGACCTGTGTCCTGGCTCCACGCATCAGCGGTTAGATCTTGGACACCATCCCGTGGGGCCTCAGCTTCTACATCTTTGCACACCCAGGCTCGGCGGAGCCAGTTCGCAGGCAGTGAAGACAGGCCACTGCCTTCTTCTGGCAGGGCCGCGGGCTCTCCAACACGGCGAGCACCAGCGCACAGATGACCAGCCCTTTTTGCCCGCAGGGTGTTGCCCATTGGTGAAAGGAGATGCTGAGCAAAAGCAGTGGTTCTCAATGTGGGTTCCAGGGAGCCCAGGGTCCCCAAGATGCTTTCGTCACCAGCAGTTGTTGCTCACTTGTTCGCTTTCATTCTCTTGTGTGGGCCTGCTGGAGTTTTCCAGAAGCTGCTGGAAGGAAGACGGCTGTGAGGAGTCCGAGTGCGCCCGGCAGCAGAGCCGACGCAGCGCTTCCATCAGCATGAGGGCTCCTGGAGCCCCGGTTAGGGCGGCTGACCGTGGGGACCGCAGTCATGAAGGAGCAGGCAAGTCACTGTTTGGCCGTCACTTTGATTTGTGAGGGCGGATTCTTTGTTCACTTTGGATGGGGTAAAGGGACACATGGGGCGGAGTTGCGGGCACGGGGAGGGGGCCAGGAAGCTTTAGCCAAAGGAACATCCACGCCCTTCCCCCTTCTTCCCCTTCTTCCTGTTACTTACTCGAACCCACCTGGACTATCGGAAGTACACTGTTACTTTTTTTGCTTTTGAATTACGTTTTATGCCTGGCTAACACCTCTGTAAAACCCATTTGAAAATGTGAATAAATAATTGCCTCTTTTCATCGGTGGTCACTGGATCATGTTATTAAATGAGGAGTGTAATGCGCGCTCACAGAATGAGTCTAGCTGGCTGCAAACCAGACGGAGATGAATATGTTCCCAAGAAAGCATAGAAAGGCGCAGTCTCCGTATTTCCAGGAACCGTGGGCCCGATGCTGCTTTAAAAGACAATGTACAAAGTGCCCAGAAGAATTTCTTTAAGTGCCATAGGGTGGGGATATATAGGGATTTTCTGCTCTTTTGAAAAAAAAAAAAAAATCTGTAAACCTGTTTCTCCAAAAAAATTCTACCGATAGAAAAGGTGTTAAGAGGAAACAGTTGATGGGTTCTGCTGAATGAAAAAGACAGAAAGAACTCTGAACAGGAACTATTTTTATGAACTGTCTTTGTGAAGCGACACGCGTGAGGGAGTGACAGGCCGGGAGGTACGGTTGTCACGGCTGAAGAGATCAGAGAAGACAAGCGAGGCTCTGAGGATTCTGGCAGGTGACAGGGACCACAGGAAACAAGCCACCGAGACACCTCCTGCCACCAGAGTGCACGCACAGGGGCTGGTCCCAGGTGGCTGATGGCAGGCCACTCTCAAAGGAGGGAACGTGCGTTTTCATACGTGGCCAGACAGCAGCCACGGAACCTGCCTCGACCGAAAAACCGACGAGGAGCAATGACTCAGGGACCAGCAAGGTCAGCGACGGGAACCAGCAGGCCCCGGGGGGCATGTGGGAGCACCCCAGGCAGCGAGCCCAGTGCAGGGACCGGGCTGCAGGGACCTCACGAGGACCCGCCCAGGGCTGCCACCCCCTGCTCATATCACCCACTGCCTGGACCTCAGGTGAGGGGCAGCGCGCCAGTCCAAGCGGTCAGTCCCTGGCTCACCGATGGTGCTCGGCAAGTGTCCATTTCTTCCCCTCTGCACCCTCTCTTTCTCCTTCTTCCTGCCCACCAGACCCAGAGACATGTGACCTCTGATGTCTGCGCCGCTTGCAGGATCGTCCCCAGGGGAAGGACTGGCCCATCTGCTGCCTGGGGCATCAGCTCCCCTCGGTCACAGCAGGCGCCATGCTGCTGGGCCACCAGAGGGTGCAGAGGTGGGTGTCCTGCCAGACACACGCATCAGTTTAGTTTAAGCACGTGGGGAAGAGAGAGACTGAAGTACCCGTTTAAATGCAATGCAGACGGTTCTACCCACTGTGCCCGGTTCAGTCTCCGCTCTCCTGGGAAGCTCGTGGCCCAGGCCCCGCCCCTGACCCCGCCCTGGTGGCGAGGCTCCGGTGCTTATGGTCCCTACTGCCACAGTGAGGCCCCTCCCCAGCAGGTCTGCTCTCTGATGCTTTCTGTCTGGCCTGAAGGAGAGTTGAAGGCAATGCTCAGAAACAGGCTCTCTGCTGCCTGGGGCTGCCTTTGGTATCGAATGCTCACACAGGATGCAGCGTGGCCTCCGACCCCCACCCCCCCCACCACGGGCTTTCTGAGAACTGCGTGGACCTTCAGAGCCTCAGACACGATGCCGGTCACAGACACCGGCGTGCATGGGGGCGTTAGGTTTCCGGTGGGGGCCAATCCCTTGGCAGTTTCTAAACTAAGAAGCACTTCAAACCTCTGAAACGCACAGAGACGGCTGCACGGATGCCCATTTGTAACGTCCAGCTTTCTAATGCGCTGCACTCTGCCATTCAGGGTTTGGAAATGACGTTTTTTAAAGGAAGGGAACATTACAGGTATGGTTAGCTGTTCACTCCCTTCAGGTACGGAGCTGAGCCTCACGTTGCTGTGGGCGTGGCCACGTGGACATGCGTGGGCAGACCGCACGGGGTTTCAGATCCATTTGCTTCTGCTCCCCTCATGCAGCACGAAGAGCGGGGAGAGGCAGGGAGCCCCCAAAGGGCCCCCCGTGGGCCCTGCTATCTCTCTACTTTGGCTGCTTCTGTTTGTTCCCCTGTGGCTGTGACATCAGGTAGGCAGGATGTGGGGCAGCGAAGATTCTGGAACACTTGCTCTAGGGACTGTGAAGTAAATGAGCCAGAGGTGGCCTGTGCACCAGCCTTCTGCTGCCTCCTTTTCCCAGCAGGCCGAGACCCATTAGCCAAGGAGCCTGCTGGAACCGACATCAGAATGCACACTCCCAGCTGTCCCACATCTGCCCCGTACACAGACCTGCAGCCGTTGGAGCCTGTCTGCTCGGTGTAACTCAGGAAACCGCACTTACCATCTGCTGGCTGCAGATAAGGCCAGCCCAGAGCACAGGGAGGGCCCCAGGCCGCGCTGCCCTGGTTCTCTCTGCCTAGAGACGCCCGCCTGCTGCCGGGCAGCACCTGGACCTGTGAGCCCCTCTCCAGGCCCATCCCCTCGCCAGCCTTCCTTTCCTTCTGGGCCGTGGCCCCTGCACCTGAGGTTGCACAAGGGTTCCTGCTGGAGGGACTTCCCCTAAGTCCAATCCTGCCTACGAGCACACAAGTAAGCCGCCTTGGGGCCCCGCCCCCAACTCCTGGTCTGCGCTCCAGAGACAGACAGACAGGCACAGAGTCCCGGAGCTCAAGGCGTGGCAGGGTCCCTCGTCTGCCAATAGTCCGGGCTGGTCTTCCTGAGAGCCGTCCTCTGCCCACTGCACCCCCACGCTGCCTTGTTGGTCTTGTGCCCGCGTGAGGCCAGCAGTCCTCCTGGGCTCCAGGCTGACTCGCTCACTTTCAACATGGCCATGTCGCGTCGAAGCACAAAGCTTAGAAACCCAAGGTGGTGACTCTGAAGCTCCAACAGATCCGGTCCTCCACCTGCACTCGGTCAGCCATCACGCTGCTCCCGGCTCAGGTCGTTCTGGGCGCGTACACCGACACCGCACAGCCTTCTCCTCGTCCCCAGGCTTGTGCTCCCGGTGTCTGCCCGACCGAACGCCCAGCTGCGGAGGTTTTCCTCTCTGACTCAGACAGGCATCGACCCCTCCAGCAGTGCGCCCACCCACTGAGCCAGCCTGCTCTGCTGCGCCTCCCTCCCCTCTCCTCGCAGCGGGCAGCCAGGGCCAGCAGGGGAATGGCAGCTGCTGGACGGTTCTAGAACGGGCTCGGGGCCAGTACTCTCAGTCAGCATGGGCAAGCTGCTGGCTGCCCACCTGCAAGTCACTCACCAGGAAAGAGCTGGATGGTTATGTTGGTGAAATCCACTCGACGTCTCTCAGAAGAACCTCACATTCAGTGCTTTTTAAAGGGTGTTCGGATGCTGATGGTGAATAACATTGAGCGCAATACAAGCCGCCGTGTTTCCCACCTCAGGGGCCTCTGGGCCGAGAGAGGACGCAGGTGGGCCGCAGCAGCTGCGATGATGAAGAAGGTGTGGCCCAGGGGTTCTCCGACAGGGTCCAGAAGGTCAAGTGCCTCCTTGGTGAAGTCCCGTCACATAGCTCCTTGGCTTTGGGTAGGGGCCGAGCAGAACTTGGACGTGGCCGAGGAGGCGATAGTGCCGCTGTTCTGAGTTCCTCTCGTGACTGTCTCTGGCTGCCCAGGGCGGACAGCAGACACCCCAGCATCTGGGCTGTGTGGCCCAGGTGCCCCTGTGTCCAGCGTGGAGCTGGGCACGTGTGAGAAGCTCAGGGCCCGGTGCCAAACTAACGGCACTGCTGGGTCAGAAGGCAGCTTCGTCTGAGTGTCTCTCAGTCACCCTCAACCCCTGTGGCCTGCCCCGCACCAGGTCGCCCGCTGCTGCTCGGGCACCCCCCCGCACGAGGCAGCCCACCACCCTGAGTGCGGCTTGGAACACAGTGCTTCTCAAGTTCAGTCCCAGGCTCCCGGCGCAGGTGTGAGCCCCCGCTCCGAAGCAGCAGCGGCCACAAGGGCACGGAGCGATCATTTGTTTGCTAAATAACACGGACGCATCACGACTTAATTACAGCATTTTGCAGCGAAAAGGGATGGTGGTAATTTCTGCATCGGTGTCTCATTAACAAGACTTGCTGATGGTTATTGGCAATATTCTGGGATGCCCTTTTATTTTAAATCATTTTCTAAACTGCTAATGTCGTGTGTGGGAGCGGAAAGTTTCCAAAACTGCATGGCGAAGGTGAAATGTTAGCGATTCAGAAAGCCTTCCCACGTTCATTTCTTCCCGGGTGGCGAGAGTTGATGGAGCGAAAAGAAGGCATTTTTGACGTCGCGCTGTGCCTCTACATCGTCAGCAACCTCGTTAGAGCAGCACCAAAGACTTAAATGTCAGAAAGAACCCAGATGTGAGAATTCTTTGCAGGAGTGGAGCACACTGATGGCCACGGGCCGCACCGGGGTGCCCCGCGCTGCCCCAGGCACCGTGGGCCGGTCGGGTCGCAGAGCGCCTGTGGGCCTCCGAGGACCTGCCTGGGGTCTAGCCCGTCCATCGCTGACTGAACGCATTTGCTGAGCGCTCCGGGCTCCCTGCTAGGCCCTCGGAAGCCAGTGGAAAAGACAGACCATCAGCCTAGAACCGAGTAGACGCCTGAGAGTCTGAGCTGGGTGTGATTTTAGTAGACAAACGGAACTGGGCAACTTAACAGGGAGTTACAGGGGAGGCCCTATGGCCAGGAGGAGGGTCGGAGGAGGCTTCCGGAGGAAGACGCCGTGTTCGAAGGAATCAGATGAAGAAGAAGGAGCCAGCTGCAGGAATTCTGGAAGAAGAACCTCCCAGGCTCCCTGTCTGACCCATCTGCCCTCAAGCTGGCTGCTGCTGAGGGGACCACGGTCATTTTTGAGGACTGATTGGGGCCGGGGGCGGGGTGGGGGGTGTTGGGGGAGTTGTCCGTCCAATGTGTCCTCAGCGGGACCTTCAGTTCTCGAACTCACCGCTGCCCAGCCGCTGCTGCTCCTTCCCTCCTCCCAGCGCGGCACCTCCAGGCCGGCGTGACCGGCCCTCACTGCTTCCCTGCGCGCAGCACTGTCTCTCCGCCCGGAACAGCGCAGGGGCGCTCAGGAAGTGCCATTTGCAACAATGTGGCCAAACTCTTTGTTGTTCCCGTCTCTCTTGTCTCTCTCAACATTTGTTTCGCTGATGAAATAAAGTCGGATGCGTGGATACGACACAGGAACAGAACAATCTTCCTTGGGTTACTGCATGAAAACTACTGACTATTAAAACTTTGTAAGCTCAAATTTCTGATAAATGGGTTTATTAATGACTCCTATAAAAATGAACGTGTTTAACTGCTTTAACTAACAAAGGGCCAGTTTAAGGGAATGTGATCTAATCCACTTGCACTGATTAATCTCTGCTTTGTCAATTAAGAGCATGAAGCAACTAGCCCGACGAGCCCCTGACAGACAAATAAATGAGAATCAGATTTTTAAAATGGAAAGTTGATATAATTAGAAAGCTATTAACTTTTCCTCCCATCCTGGCATCATGGAATAAGTAAGCCACAGGGGACCTGTCCTTCAAAATAATTAAGTTTCCAAATTCGTTTTTTTGGTTTCAGAATGTTCTGATTTAATCATTTGATTAAGTTGAAGTGTATGACTGTGAATCTTTGGAGGTCCAGTTCCTGTATTTTGGGGGCCTCAGAGCACGCACCCAGGCATGAACTCCATGGAGCGCGTGGTCTGAGGTCGGTGGTGTGAACGCTCCGATTTCCAGGCGAAGAAAGGGAGGCACCAGAAGCAGACGTTCCTCACGTCCCTGGGCTCGGATCCCTGTCCTTCCGTCATTCACTACCCGTCCTGACAAGTAAACATGCAATCGGGCAGGAAGACAGGGGCAGGTATTTGACGAACCCTCAGGCACGTGCAGGTGCAGACAGCACCCTCGGGGAGGGCTGAACGGAGCGTGGCCCCAGACACCCAGGTTCATTCCTCGGGCCACCGACCTCGGAGCCCAAGGACAAATTCCACAGGGACCACCAGCTTGAGCCCCTGGAGCCTGTGGTGCCTGCTTCTGGAAGCTCCTTTTGGGAAGACCTGTTCCTGTTCTCTGTCTCTCTCCATCTCTGAGCTCTGTTCTCTTTAGTGGGGTTTCCTTTTAAGGCAGTTTCCCCAGATGCCGAAAGACAGGTATGGACTGTCTTCCATCAGCTTAGCATTCAGGAGAGAATATATGGAAAGTTCTAGTATTAGCCCGGCAGCTGCCACCTCCCAGTCACGGGCAGGGCCAGGCCGTGCCTCCCCCTGTGTGGCCGTGTGCGTGGGCACAGAAGTGCCACCGACCTCCCGGAACACTCAGCTGTTCATCATCGTCCGCAGCGACACAGGTGTTCTCTCTGGAAACGCCAAGCGCCTTCCCCGCCTTACATTTTTGTAGAGGTGAGCAGGTGTCGATCTACAGCCAAATGGGAGTCGGCCACTCACAGGTGTTAGTTTCTGACCACTTCAGGGAACTTCCACCGCTGAGCGCTTCCTCCCCACTGAGGGGCTGGGCTGTACCGTCCCCGCCGCCCGAGGCTCTGGGGACGTGGGCGCCTGCACGAGTTAATGTCCTTTTCCGCCACAACAAGCTGCCACAGACTCAGTGGCTTCGCCCCCCACATGCAGATCACCTTGGGCCTCGCAGGGTGCAGCGCGGTATTGGTCTCACGGGCCAGAAACCAAGGCATGGGCAGCGCTGCCCTCCTCCCAGGCACTGCTGTCCCCGCTCGTCTCTGCCACTTTCCCTGAGGGTTTTCTGGTGCTCTGTCACGTCCTTTCTCAGAAGAAAAGCTCCAACCGCACCTGTTTAATGAGCTGGCTGTCTAGGAGCTGAGCATTTGTGCCGAAGCAAGAGGCCCGTTACCCTGTGTCCCGTCCCCACCGGGAGCTGTGTGCTCTGGGCCGGCGCCTTGGGTTCGGCATCATCTACCGAGCCCCACGGCCGTGAGTGGGCATCTGCGGTTCCCTCTGCTTTTCCATGTCGCCAGTGAAGCCAAGTTAACTCTGGGAAACATTTACTGGACGTGGCTTGGAGCCAAAACAGGGATGATTTCCTAAGTCCCCGGCAATAAAATGCAATTTGTCTTATCTTTGCCACCGTTCCTGGAAGGCAGGCACAGACTGGGAACCCTGCTGGTTGGGGAGGGCGGGAGACACCCCACGGCAGAGTTCGACGCCCGAGTCGGGGCTTGTTGGCCGGCCCCGGCGAGCATTCCCCTGGCTGGGAACGACCATGCTGCGGCTGTCAGCGCGCTGCACCCTGAGAGCCTCTCGCACTGGGATTTAAGTTTGGAGAGCACGGGGCACAGGGGAGCTGTGAACGAGATCCGGGTGGGTCTCCTGCTCTCTGGGTTTGCTGGTTACTCAGACAGACAATGCGGTCATGTCCTCTGACAAGTTTGAGGCTCAGGTGTCCTTCCGAGAGGCTTGGCTCGGCTCTGCCTGGGCAAGCCCGTCTCCCTGCCGTGCGCAGCCGCATCCTCCAAGTGCTCCCTTCCGTGGACCGGGGACTGAAGGGGAGGCACAGTCCACTGGCCCCCATCCACAGTCATCCTGTGTTCTTCCCTCGAGCTCTGGCTGGAAGGAGAAGCTCTGGCGTGCGGCAGGTGAACGCGAGGCGTGAGCCAGGGCAGGGCTTTGGGCCCCTCCCCACAGTCACGCGTGTACGTGTGGTGCAGCCCAGCTTCAGACGGACGTCCTGACCTGAGCCAGCCCTCTGGGTGGAGTCCTCTGTCGCATCGCTGCTTCAGGAAGCCTGCCCGTCATTCCCTCGCCCCACACGTCGAGACTGTCCTTGTGTTTTACTCCTCCTGCGGCCGCTCTCCCCCAGACGGCAGCTAAAACGCACTGCGCTCAACACCAGCGTGTGTAGAGCAGGAGGCTGGAAGTCCAGGCACCCAAAGGAGTTGAAAACTTAGGTCTGTGAAGAGTCTGGAACACGGATGTTTCTGTGGTGGCTTTGCGCCTGATCACCAGCATTTGGGAGCGAGCAGGACGCCCTTCAGCAGGTGGCGGGTGGAGGAGCCGTGGCTGCCCTGACCGCGGAGTGTTACCCAGTGTTGTGAAAAGAAATGAGCTGTGGAGCCAGGAAGAGACACTCAGGAAATGTTCCCGTGTGGCCCAGCGAAAGACGCTGGTGTGAGAGGGACACACCGCGAGCTTCCCACTCCGCGATGTTCTGGAGAAGGTGAACGATGGAGCCGGTAGGCAGGCCAGCGGCTGCCGAGGGCCGGGGGAGGGATGAGCAGGCGGAGCGGGAGCAGGGCAGCTGCTCTGTGTGACACCATGACGACATCTGCGCAGGCTCGCCGGGCATGCCAGGCGGAACCCTGTGGACTCTGGGCGGCAGCTCTGTGTCACTCGTGTGGGGCAGGGGTGGGTGGGAGCTCTCTGTCCTTTCTGTCCAATTTGGTCGTGGATCTAAAACTTCTCCTGAAAGTCAGTCCACTGAAAAAGCAAAGCCCGGTGTCCCTGGGTCTCAGACGTCCCGCCGGGGCCAGCACTCCCACCCCTGCCTGCTCTGCCTCCTCCTCTGTGGGCTTCGCTGGGGGCACACTGGCCTCCAGCACCAGCCTCACACCTTTGCCTGCCTGTTCCCTGAGGGTCAGGGCAGGAGGGGTGCCGGGGGAGCACCCAGCGATAACCACACCCCTTAGGGGGTTTAAAGCTGTGGGCCACCTCAGGTCAGCTGGATGACGGGTCAGCCTGGCTGCCTGGGGACTGAACAGCACTGGTCCTTGGAGGCTCTTGGGCTGGTGATGAAATGCCCCTGCATGCGAGTGAGACCCACCGCTGCCTGTCAGGGAGCCAGGGTGCCAGCCACCGGGCCCCCAACTGCAGGGACCGGGAAGTGCCGGGTCCCAGGTGCACCCCAGCAGCAATGTGTGCACACAGGTCTCCTTCACGGAGCACCGGCTCCGTCTCCACCAGTGTCTGCGAGTGGTTCTGTGGAAGCTTCCAAGTGACTGAGAGAGCCCTGCGGAGCCCCTGACGGGCCCGTGGTGCTGGGCCTGGGGTCATGTGTCAGGTTCAGGTTCCAGAAGGAGACAGCATGCCTTGCCTCTCCCCCAAGTCACGTCTACCTGACACCCCAGCCTCGGCCAGCTGAGCCCAGAGTGCTGGGCGGCGGCTGTGTGTGTCCAGTCGTCTTGAGTTCCCTGTTCGTGGCTGCAGGCCCTTCACAGCACCCGCCCTGCAGTGTCAATGTGCGCTGCGCTTCCCCTCGAATGGCCTCCAGGTCACCACCAGGCAGATGGGGAGGGGCCTGTGCGGGCTGAAGCCTTGACCCGGGACCAGCCATTGGAAGCGCCTGGCCCCCACGGACTGATTTATGGTTTCTACCACGCGGTGCCTGCATTTCAGGCTTGATCTCAAACAGTTTTACACTTTCCCTCGGGAGCTTTTTTCTCTGCAGTGCCTTCTAATCAAGTTTAAGTTTTAATGAAGCAGCTGTCATTTGCTTGTTAGTCCTGTGGCAACCTGATGTCTTGTTACATTGTAACTCATCCCATGCCGGATGGGAACTTCCTTCAGCCCGTGTAGGAACGCAATCGAGAGGGCGCAGCAGAGACACCGCAGGGCTGGCAGCTGTGCAGCAGAGTCCGGGAGGGGTGGAGTCGGAGAAGCGCTGGGGTCATCAGTATCAGGTGCTGGAGCTGTGTGTAGGACAACCGCACGGACGTGGTGGCACCAAGGGACAGACACACAGAGGGTCCAGATCCAAGCTTACACGCGTCTACCTGCCCCCATGTCCTCCCACTGCTTGGCAGAGGGCCTGGGCCCTGTCCCTGGGCCCTGGGCCCTGGAGGCGGTCCTGGGAAGTGGTTGGAAGGAAGGAGCGAGGGAGCGAGGGAGGGAGGGAGGAGCCAAGCGGAGTACGTGGCCCCTGGAGTTCTCTCTGCGTACTCTTTGCTGGGACATGGCCTCAGAATTCCTTTTCACTGGAGGTGAACACGGGCCCTCCACAGTCAGACGGGTTTTCGCTGGGTGAGGACTTGGAGCTACGCACCTCGCTGCTGGGATCCAAGTTGTGTATTAGAACCTGGTTGTCCTGAAATGCACTTGCCCACCCATGTTCACTGAATAGCTACTCTGCGTAATGCGTAGAGAGTGTAGGGAGCCTCCCAAAAGGGAGGGATCATATGGTTTCTGGCCTCAGTCGCAGTTCACAGTGCGGACGATGGACGTTAACAGCTAAAGTTTATCTGTGGCCAAGCACCACTAGGAGCCCAAGAACAGCACCGGCTTATTTAGGCCTCAGACAGGACTTTACGACGTAATGCTTGGCCTGATTTCACAGATGGGTACGCAGGCGCGCTAAGAAGGTAATGTCCCCCCGTGCCCGGCTGGGAGTCCCACCCCGGCGGCAGGCTCTGCCCTGCGCACTCTTGCCTTGTCACCCCTGGAGGTTCTGCAGGATGTGCTGGGAGCGGTGTCGCAGGACGAGGAGCAAAGCCCCTCCCACTGCTGCCGGCTGGGGGCTCAGCCAGTGGAGAGGCGGAAAGCGAGCTCTTCTGAGTCTTTGTGACGCGCAGCTGTTTTCAGCCACACCGCCCGGAAGGTGCGCTTTCCTCTCGTTGCCAAGGGGCCCTGAAGGCCTTCCCTGAAGGGCGAAAGGCCCACTTCCAGGGTGGGGGCCTCCTTATGCCTCTCCTTCTGGTGAAGTGCCGGCTTCACACTTTCCAGGCCACTAATTGTGCTGCTTGTGCTAAGTCCTGGCTCCTGGGGCCTGGAAGCCTGTCGCGCATCATTAGCAGGAGCGTAACTGTTTTCCTTCTCCAAAGTGAAACATAAATAAACGCATGCTGGCCCCGGAGAGCACCCACCGACCTCCTCGAGATGACTAAGTGCCTGGCCTTCTGGGTCTGGGGGACTCGGAGGTGAAGGATGCTGCGGACCTCATTGAGGGACACTGGTACTCTGGCTCTGATCTGGCTTGGGAGCACTTACAGCTGTGTGCGTCCTGATGGGCGGGCGGTCCCAGGGACATCGTCCTGCGGCTTGCCTAGGGATGCGCAGTGAGCTGTCTCTGGAGCAGAGTAAAGCGCTGGCTTTGAAAGAGCGTCTGTGTTGCTGGGACTGAGGCGCAGCAGCTAGAAAGAGCTCGCTGGCCAAGGCTGGCTTTGCAGAGCGGCTCGGTGGCAGGTGGCACTTCTCTGGAGGGGTCCTCTGGAGAGGACACTTAGAACCACAGTCCTGGGACCTTTGTCTCTTCACTGAAGATGGGAGTACAGAAGACGGGGACAGGCACTTTCTCTGTTGCCTGTGGAAAAGCACCAGCCCTGCATTATATATTCAGGAATTTATTAAATCCAAACAAAACTGTCAATTTTCTCATTAATAAGTATATGTTTGAGAAGTCCCAGTCATTCCCCTGTTTTCACAGGGCTCTTCCTCCGCCCCCGACTCAGGGCAGCAGAGAACGGAGGCTCACGTGTGTTGACTCTCTTCGATGGCTGGCACTTTCCCAGCATGCCCTGCGGGGGGGCTGTCTGGGGGGGAGTCACACCAGGTTTCTGTAATTAGTGACGCTGTGGTTCCCACGAGGAGAGGAGGGCTCAGGGAGGCTCGCCGTCTCCGTGGGTCTCGCTGTAGGACTCGCCACGCTCCGGGACACGTGTTTTGCCAGCTGTGTGGTGCCGGCCGTGGTAAGTCCTGTGGAATGTGTGAGGCACATGGCATCGTCTAGAACTCCTCGTGGGAGTCCGGGGTGCTCCTGGCTGTGTGGAGACGCTGGGAGGGACCCAGTACTTCGACTGAACACAGCTTCTGCGATGAAGGTGCAGGACGGTGGGGCACGGCTGTGCCTGGCTAATCAGAGCTCTGGATGTGAGTGTGATTCCCCAGAAAGGACCGGACCACCTGGCACGCGGGAGGGAACCCCCTCACAGAGCAGCTGCGTCTCACTGCTTGGCTGAAATGAGACACAGAGATGGCAAACTGGCTGGAGGCTCTGCCTGGCCGAAGAAGGGCCCCTTTTGTTTACACCAACGGGAATTGCTTGGCTCTGTGCTGTTCGCCGGCCCCCCAGAAAACGAGTGACTGGGCTAGTCCCTGGAACGCCCGCGGCAGACGCCCAGCAGACAACACAGGGCCTACAACCTGCAGAAACATCAGCATCCGCTCTAATCGAAGGACGCACTGCTTGGAGTTCGATCGATAGGCCCACGGTTCCAGGCTGAATAAAACATGAGGCCATAATATGGTTATGTCAGAAAGGCCAGTCTGCTGAGCCCCGCAGTGCGAAGCTCTGACCGTAAGGAGAGGGCTGTGACGGTTACAAGAAGAGGAACACAACACGGGATGGGAGAAACGCGCCTGACGTCTGCCCCAGTGCAGGCAGCGTGCGCAGGAAAATCAATTTACTTCAAGCGGAATCTGCCCCCTTGTGCCCCAGAGGCTGCGCGGTGCCAACAGTTATTCCTATGGCGTTTGTTCCCCGTGGAGGGAAGAGCAGGGTGTGGCCTTCCGAGTGAGAAGGACATGTAAATGAACCCAGTTTCCTAGTGACATGGGGTGAGAGGTCGGCCTCTGCAACAAACGGGCCAGGAGGGCTGGACCAAGGCAGGGAGCAGGGCGAACAGCGGGGCCTTCACCCTGAGAGCTTTGAGAGTACGAGTCACGGAGAGAGGTGCATCCTCTCTTCCTTCTGTGCCCGAGACACGTCTCCACAAGGGTGGAGTGAGGCCGAACACCCACTTCCACTCGTGTTCACACAGCCACGTAACGAGAGAGGAAAGCAGCTTTCCTGACTGGGTTCGGTTCAAAGCTCCCGAGGGTTCACCCCGCTGGGGTCAGCAGCCGTATGCCCAGGCCCCCTGCTGTGGACGAGGGGGTTTCTTGGGCCCTGGACATGTTTCCGTGTGCACTGGCTCACAGCCAGAAGCAAGGGGAAGCATCGCCAATGCACTCTGACCTTTTGGTTCAGAGATACACGGTGAAGACTTGAAGCTGTTTCCAAACTTAGTCATTGATTTGAGAGATCTGGAAATACAGATGTGACTCGAGGTCGCCTGCACCTTCTCTGAGAATGCAGAACAGGCTTTATGGAACTGCGCTTGGGCGAGCTGGGGAAGGGATGGACCTGGCCTTGATGGCTAGCTAGATGGGCATTAACAGCGTGGTTGACCAACAAAACGGCTTTGCTCCCGACGGGCCCGCTGGTGGCGGAAAGCACGCCATGAAGACGATAAAGGTGAGCTTGGCCGTAAGGGGAAGAAGTCAATAGCACGCTTCTCCAAGACTCCGTGGCAGTCAAATGCGAGACCTCGGTGTTTTCTAAAGCGAGGTGGAGCTGGTATTAGAGGGTGCTGGGGTTGACTTTTCAAAAATAACACCTGGGTTAACTGTTTCAACATATACACTCGCTGATGAGTGCTTTAGCATTTGGCTAAACCGAAAAGAGCAAAGTCAGTGTAAAGGACATTTTTACAAGTCCCAAGTGAGCGCTGCCAAAGGCGGTGGAAGGGCGCGTCAAAGCCCCTGTGCACAGCACGCGGGGGCCGCGCTGAGGGAATGAACCCGGGCTCCAGGCCGTATCAAGGGTGGTCTTTGCCTTTGATCTTAACTGCAATTACGATTGAGACGAGAAGAGATGGAGAGAAACAGAGAGACTTAGATGTAAACACCCAGCAGCCGAATGAGAGTTCAGGAATCAGGTTTCAGACATTTGGGGTGGGGTGCGGGGGCTGCATTTCTGGGTGAGATTCTGTTGGCTCCTCTGGAACAGCTCCCGGTGCTCTCGCTAGCAAAGCGGTGCCATGCAGCCTACCCGGAATCTCTAAGCACAAAATCCCGACAAAGGACCGGACCAGAGCCTGCTGTCCCAAGGAAGCATGGCCCTGCGTGCTCCGCAGGCAGTTCTGGGCTCTGTGGGACCCAGGAGGGCACAGGGGGGTGTTGGGTGCTCAGCGACTGTTCGTCATTACGCAATACTCCTGTGTTGGAACGCGTCTTGGAAATCAGTGGAAGGACAGCATGGCTGGTGTTAACCGCCACTTGCCTTTGGGTGAGTGGCCCTGGCCGACCCAGGGCGGGAGCGGCTGGAGCCCACAGCTCAAGGAGACAGGGCCGCTGTCTGTGGCGGCGCCTGGGGCAGCGGAGGGGAGCTCGGCTGCCGGGCAGCAGTGAGTGCTAAGTTCTGGGTTCCGTGACGGGGAACTAGATAGAATCGAGGTGTTGGGTGCTTCATTTTGCCCTTTTGTTTTTTTAAAGCAAACTGACATTTTCCCATATCAGAAGTTTCCAAATTAAGGAACGCTAAGATATTAATACCACACTCAGCTGATATAGGGAACAAAAGCAAGGTTATGAGTTGGAGACTCTTTGGCCTCAGAACAATAATGCTGCTGACTGAGTCAAGCATGTTTAGCCTGACCGTCAGACGTTCCACCTGCGTGGAGTAACCGTGATGGCCAGCCGCCGACAAGGCCTGCACCGCAGCTGAGCCAGAGGGCGTGCGGCTGGTCGACCGGATCTCCCAAGTCCCCGGCTCTGTGTCCTCTGGTTGTTCTAGATCTAGGTGCAGTGACTGAGGGAGGGACATAGATAGGTGTCTCCCAGATACTGTGGGACAGCTCCAAAGTCCCCCAGTCAGGAAGTCACACCCACTGTAAGGTTGGAATGCCAGCCATGGACTCCACACAGGTGCCCAGGGGTCACCGTGAGACCACTTGCTGAATGTGAAAAGCACAGCCCCTAGTGTTTCTCTTCACGTCCATGACAGCAGTGAGCGGCGGCCTCTGGGGGAGGCCGTGTCCCACCCACACAACCACGTTCGTTCAAACGTGCTGGGCCCACCCAGCTGACGGGCTGAAATGACACCAGAATCCTACCCTAGAGAGAGAGGGAGAGGAAAATGCACACAGGTAATTAGTTGGCTCAAATACCATCCTCTGCTCTTGAGACCCGAGAGTGGACACAGGGACGTGGGGATCTCAGGAAGGTGGGAAGCAGATTGCGCGAGCCTGGCTCGCGCACCCAGAGGGCGCCGCTCTTCTGACCCTTGGTGCAGCCACGCTCTCCCCGACCCGCATCAGACATCCCTCCTTCCCATCCACGTGCCTGCTGGTGGCTGGAGTTCGCTTCTCAGTCAGTTCTGCTTTTCAGAGGCTGCTGCTCAGAAAACCAGGGGCTTCTCAAGAGCACAGAGAGGAACGCGAAACAAAGAACCCGTTCCTGGAGACCGTGGTCCTCTGACGTCCGCAGTAAGAGGAACTCTCTCTCTCGGCCCGCTGGCCCCCTTTTCCACTAGCATTTTCTTCCTGTGGGCATCGGCCCATCCTGCCACCTCTAAAACCGGACCACGGATGGCGCCCCCTTCCTGCGAGGGCATTAACGCGGAGCTGGGCATCGGCGTCCGAACCTCCACCTCCTCCTGCCCAGGGGTGATGGCCCGCAGGGGTCACCACACATTTTCATCCTCCTCTCGTTGGCATGCTCCATCACTCCCCGCTGATGGCTGGGAAGGCCGATCTCTCCGACCATGCTGTCTGTTGGCCGGAGAAGGAAGAAATGTGTGTGTGTTGGTGGGGGTGGGGGAGTGATGAGTCCTTGTGAAAGGCCCACTAGGGACAGACCAGTGTTCCCCGAACACCCTCCACCAAGGGCACCTTGTGTTACTCCCCCTCCATCCCACCCTGACTTAAGAGGTAACAGCCAATGTGATGATATTAGTGGGCTTTGCAGAGCGGTTTCCTGTGCCGGGCGCCCGTTAACAGCTTTCTACCCATAACTCATTTTTAATTAACTTCACAACAGCCCTGTGAATCGGGTTTACTGTTATCACTGATGCTCTCATGAGGAGCAAGAAGTAAATGACTTCCTGAGCCACAGGGACCATGGGAGGCAGGGACAGGACTCGCAAGCCCTGCCCACCTGTTTCCAGATACACAAGTGTCCCCCGTGGCCCAGGGATGACAGAGGCCGTGGTGCCTCAGGGCTGGATGCTGTGGCCGGGCTGGCCGGGTCAGCCTGCGCCGGTGCAGCCGTGGCCTGTGTGCCCTCGGAGGACGCTTCCCTCTTCCTTCTTTGGGCTGCAGTTTATTCACCCGTAAACCAAGACTCAGGGAGGTGAGCTGCTGGGGAGGCGCCTTGCGCGTGCTAGTTACCATGGAGGTGTTGTCACCACCGCCGCCATTGCCGTCACCCTCACAGTTACCATCCGGCTTTTCTGTGCGTCTCCCTCCATTGCTCCCAAGTCAGGGAGGCATCTCCCAGCTTCCTTCTTTAAAGTGGAATCCCCACCCACAAAGATCGCTCCCCTGGCTCTGTCTATTCTTGCGGTCACAGATGTGCCGCACATGTTCCTCCACCGGCGTTCCCGTCTTCCCGTCTCGGATGTGAGCTTGGTGAAGGCAAGAGGACCCTCCTGTCCTGGCTGTGCCCTTGTGCCTAGGACAGGGCTCCTTGCAGGTCACCTGGTGGACAGATCCAGCGCACTCCTGGGCACGCAGCGGTGCTCACCGCCCAGCTCAGAAGTGGGCCCTCCCAGGCTTGGTGCACCCGAATGAAATAAACGGTGTGTACGTGGTCGGCACCTGGGAGGCTCCGCAGACACGAAGCAGCTTGGCGTCCATGGATTAGACGGCACGGAGCACCAACCCTGCCTCTGTGCAGCTGGAGGGTGGGAAGGGCGTGTCCCCCAGGGAAGGCTGAAGCTCAGGGTCTGAAGGATTTAACTTGACCTTGAGGACTTAGAGGAGTGAGAAGGGTGGGAGCCAGGTCCCACTTCACAGAGCCTGTGGCCTGGGGCAGAGCCTTCAGAAGAGGGTTGGGAGCCCCTGGCAAACCCCCTTAGAGGCCGGGGATGGGGCAGTCAGGTGCTGCCTAAGTGGACAGACAACCAGACAACGGAGCCAAGCAGCCCTGTCCATATGCCAGGTGCAAGTTCACCAGTCTGATGCCACGAAGGCCCGAGGTCGTTAGCAGCTAATCAATCACCCACCTGGTACCCTGTTGTTCTCTCTCTCTGGGTTTCATGTTTCCAAACCATGAGTGCCATGCCGCAGTTCCCTCACTTGTAAAATGGCTGTAAGGATGCCGACTTCAGGTGGTCATGAAGATGATGTTCGTCCCTATTTAAAGTGCTTGCAGTGGAGTCTGGGATGTGGCAAATGCTTCATGAGCTTGAGTTGTTACTCTCGCTGTTCGGCCTTTTTTCCTGCTGTCATCCCCTCCTCCCCCCATCCTAGCTTCTCTGCTTCCCGTGGCTTTGGGGCTCCTCGGGCCAGAGGAAGCTGGTGTCGCTGACAGATGGAGTTTCCAGGTGAGAGGATCTGACTGGCCTGGCCGATGCCAGGTGTTTATTTCTGGACCTATCGTCTGTGCCCAGGAGAGGCGCGCACAGTGTATGCAGAAGGATGGAGGGGTGGGTGGCAGTGCCTCGTTGTGCAGCTGATCTTTAATTTCCTGTGACATTGCTCTTCCCTGTCCAGAGTGCACCACCGAGACCTCTGTGTGCGTACCTGGGCCGCCCAGGACGGGCCGGGACACCCCTGATGTCAGAGGCTGATCACTGTGAGGACTCCTTCCTCTCCCAGCCCTGCCCTGTCTCTGAGTGGCCAGTGTCCCAGGCATGTCCTCTGGCTCGGCTGCTAGTCCTCATCCCAGGGTCTGCATGGAGGGGTCACTGGGCAGGGGAGGAAGGTGGTACGGGGGCATGGTGGGGGGACAAGCATGAAGCTGCCTTTCCGCACGTAAAGACCTGCCCGGCCCTCGGGAAGCTGGACAAGGCAAAGGGACAGCGTCTCCCCTGCAGTCTCCTGGAGGAGAGGTTCCTGTCTGCGCCCCGATTTTGCCTCCTGGGACCGAGTCCGATGCCAGAGCTGTAACCTGACTGGATGTGTGGTTTTCGGGCGGAGGGTGTTCAGGAGGACAGACTTGTTTGGGGCCACAAGGTTATTGTCATCATCTTGGGGGCAGTTCTAGAGTGCGTGAGCCCTGGGAGAAAGGGAGATTGAAAGAGCTCCCCAAACCTTTGCAAAGTGTGTGTCTGGGCCAGACGGTGTTTTTCAGGTGTCTTCACTCTGTGCCCAGCCCTGGGCCCACTGTAGATGGCCAGGGCTGAGGGAAGAGCGACAGGAACTTCCCGCTCTCTTCTCCAGACTTGCAGGCCGGAGCTGCCTGCTGCTAAGGCCGTTCTTGGACTCAGACACTCAGGAGATTTAACAGTGTCTCTACGTCCAAACGCAATAGTGACGGAGAGGCGCCGAACAAAACTCTCTGCGGGCACTGCCCTGGCACCTTGTATATTTTGCCACCTTGGACCCCTGGTAGTCTTCGGACTTGTTTTGTAAACGAGGACACTGAGGCTTAGGGGAGACCAGAAGTCCCCCTGGGTCACAGAGCAAGCTGGCAGTGATGTCAGGATTTATCCCCACGCTTCCTCAAGCCTGAGTCTGAGACCTGCATCACGAGGCTCGCTTCAGGCTGGTGACGGCCACGGGAATCAATTCAAAGTGCCGCCACTGCCGACCCAGCCGGGACACACAATATCAGCGAGAGCAGATTAACTACAGTCCCAGCCGGTTATCAATGAAACATTACTGACAATCACACATGTGACATTTACACTTCTTCTTAAGCCTTAGGCTGTTCCCTGTGGTTCCTAAAACGTGGCGAAGAATCAGTGTCTGGACACCTGAAGACACCCATTGAACCAGGAATTTCCTCCATAAGGGGCTTCTGGGGGGAATCCCTGGGGAACGGTCAGCTGGGACGACAATGCCACCATCTTTCCTGGAGCTCACAGGATGCTCTGAGTCCCACCCCGCACTCCTGGGCGGAGTGCTGTTACCGCTCATACATATTTACGTCGAGTAAATGTCAGCTTTTCTTCCTCCTGCTAACCTGGCATGCAGGGAAGTCAGTGACCTGTAAAGAAAAAGAAACGATTTTCTCCACCACAAAAGCTTTTAAATATGCAAACGTCTGGTGCCTGACAGAGCAGGTCAGAAAGCGGGTTTGGTGCATTTTGTCAACAGAGGTTTTGCAAGCATCTGTAAGGGCTTTGGTTGGTGTGCAGCGTCCAGTATTTTATCCAGTATTTTATCTTGCTCCACTCTGCAGCCTGTCCAGGGCGACTCGAACTGTGCGGTGTTGACGTCTCCGGAGACGTGGGACGTGGGTTTGTGCTGGGGTAGACTGAATGCTGGGCCATTTCCGAAGCCCTGCCCACTGCGATTGGGGTGAGGGGGGGTTCTTTCAAAGACCCCTGGAAATTTGAGGGACTGAACATTTACAAAAGTAGGTTCTGGATTTCTATCGGCGTTAGAGTTCACAACAGATAGGGTGCAAACCACTTCCTTTAAGTCTTCACTGGCCAGCGCCCCTGGTGGACGATGATTTCTTGGACCAAGTCGCAGAAGAGGGAATGGGGTGGGGTGTCTCCCCGTGAGCCAGCAGTGTCCCTGAGAGCTGATGAAAGGACGAAGACGGCCTGGGGGTGCAGACGTGAGGTGGCAGAGGCGCAGTTTCTAGAACACACCGGCAGAGAACGCCGCACACGTAACACATGGAGATTCTGCAAACCCCTCAGGGAGGCCGGGGGGACATCCCGAGGACTGTAGAGAGGGAAGAGTCCGCTCTCATTTTTAATGTCAAAGGGCTCCACGACCACGGGCGCCATCTGCGTTGCACACCCTCTGTGATTTCACTTTGTGTCGTGAGATTCACCGA
The DNA here is from genome assembly GCA_004026765.1 of Micronycteris hirsuta. Classification (NCBI taxonomy): domain Eukaryota; kingdom Metazoa; phylum Chordata; class Mammalia; order Chiroptera; family Phyllostomidae; genus Micronycteris; species Micronycteris hirsuta. Next base: position 46,333 of record PVJI01006101.1, read on the forward strand.
CGTGTCTGGCGTCACGTTCTCAAGGGTCCTCCGTGTTGCAGCCGATGTGGGAGCCTCGCCCCACCCCCAGCTGGGTAGCAGCCCATGGGGTGTGGGGTGCGCGACTAGACCTCCTTTGGTTTATCCGCCCATTTGTTTTCATTCCAGTCAAATGCTAAGTTTAACTTCCTATTTCTCAGCCGTGTGTGCTAACGATGTGGAGGGAAACGGAAGAGGGCAGTTATAGCATTTCTAATAAACTGCCTTAAAGTACATTTGATGTCACACAAATGCCAACAACGGAGGAGGAGGTTTTCCACGTTTCCCGGGACACATTTATTGCCTTTCCAAGTGTATCACATTTTCTGCATGGGCACAGCTTACAAAGGAAGGTGAAATCATTGAAAAATTGCTTGAAACAAGCCATTTAGCTTAAACTGAATATTTGAACTTGAGAAAATTTCAGGAACTGAAAAGTAACAACTCCTGGGAGAAATTGGTGGTTTATTGCATGAAAATCCTAATTAAAAAAGATAATAACTTGTTGAGTCTCTACCTTAATGAAGTCTCTGGCTTGAGAACAGAATCCCCTACAGAGCCATAGAGATAGAGCTTTTACTAAAAATGATATTCTAAGCTATTTGAGTTCGTCCAAATTTGGGCTTGATACTGTTTAAATTGGTGATTTCTTAATATATAAAGTTAACAATCATTGGTTGAGAAATCCTTCTTTTCTCCTTCCTCCCTCCCTCCCTTTCTTTCTTGTCCTTAAGAGCCAAGGGTCCAGGAACAAGTGTCCAAAGGAGGCCCCTCTCTTCGTGATGACGAATGGTGCTCTGGACTCACTGCTCTGCCAGTGCAGTCCCCTTGGCCGGACCTCCTCGCAGGGCTGAAAATGGTGGCGGATCTCCTCTGTGAAGTTCTGGCTGAAGGAGGCACCTCCCACTGCCCAGCTGGCAGCACTGGGGCTTCCTTTCAAGTGACAAGTGACCCACTTCACCTCCTTCTCTCTCCATATCCCCAAGAGTGGGACCGCAAGGGGAGTAGCCTGTCACTCCGAATAACTGGGTCCCATGAGAAACCCCAGGCACATCGCCGCCTTTCCAACCCCCCAGGCGCCCTGTTGTAGAGAACACCAGCGGCTCGGGAAACAGCTGCCAAGGCTTCTTTGCAGCTGAGCTGTGGACTCTGTCCCGCCGCTCACCCTGCCGGACGCGCCAGCCCCCGCAGCCCAAGGACGCCAACCTCGGTCAGCCCAGAAACCTCCCTCCTTGCCTTTTGTAAAACAAGGAGAGCAACTCACAACACACAGAAAGTCTATCAGGAGGGCCACGCTGCCGAGGTCACAGGGCCAGCAGACAGGTGACAGGGCCGTCAGCTCCCCCCGGTCCTCAGCCGTTGTCCACTCTCTGTGAACCTGGGCCAGCGTGGCTTCCATGGGCCACGCCCTCCAGGTCTGGAGCCGTGCCTGCGGGGACCAGTGAAGCACTCCTCAGCCGGGGGATGAGAAGTCCTTTCCATACCACCATAGGGAGGGGTCTCCGACGAGGGGGATGAGGCTGGACTGAACACAGGGTGGGGGGTGCGGGGGCTCCCACATGCCGCCCTGTCACCCCCACTCTCTGAAATGACTGGGGAGTGGCTTAGGGGGGAAATGTGCTCCCTGCAGGCAAGTCCAGCTTTCCATATAGAGTCATCGTACTTTTTGTTTTGATTATTAAAGCAAAACGTGTTTGTTTTCCGTATTATGACTGCCCTCTAAGTGCAGGTGAATGGCTTTCAAAAGTAAGAGGTGGCGTCCACAGTAATCCAACGCCATTCAAACGAGCATGAAGTGGCTCCCGTGGGTAAGAGTACCTGTAACTAGGTAACTGAGCCGCGGCTCCTCTGCCAACGCCAGGTGACACGGCCCTATTGTGCCGATTGTCCCCGCGCATTATTTATAGCGCTGTCCTTTCACTCCCAGAAACGTCCCCCTGTGGCTAATACATTATTTCACCATCCCAATTATAAGCGTTCTCCAGGGCCTCTGCTTCGCTGGTGATTTCAATGGACTGTTTGATTTAAGGTGTTTTCAGCAGCCTGTCGGCTGAGGGTGGGAAGCAGGTCCGTGCCCTGCGCACCTGCTCTGTGCTGCGTGGCAGAGGGAGGCAGCCCAGTGGGGGGTCCAGGCAGTGGGAGCTGTAGCTGCAGGGTTCACGCAGAAGCAAGGGCTGGGGCCACGGGCTGGCCGGCCACCAGGCCCCTGGGGCTGGGAAGGTGTGCTGTGGGTTTCTATGTGAGGGACAACGTTCCCCAGGAGGACCGTCTTTTAAAGCAGCGGTCCCCAACCTTTTTGGCGCCAGGGACCGGTTTTGTGGAAGACAATTTTTCCACGGACCGGGGAATGTGGGGAGTGTGGGGCTGGGGAGATAGGAGGCAGAGCTCGGGCAGTAATGTGAGCCAATGGAATGAAGCTTTGCTGGCATGCCACTCCCCTGCTGCTGTGCAGCCCAGGTTGAGACCCCTGTTTTAAAGAATGTAAACAATAGCAACAACAGGAGTATTTTTGTTCTTTAAAACTTAGCCTTGCCGTTGGCTCAACCTGCCGAGTATGAATACGACCGAGGAGGAGTGGGAGTCCACACGCTATGTGTGCGTGGCCCCAGGGAGAGGTGGCTGTGGGCCCGACGCCGGGCTGTTCTCGAGCAGCCGTGCTCCCCAAAGCCCAGCCTCCACCCCCACCGCCCCAGCAGGGCGCCGACTGGGAGGCTCAGCCTGGGGTGCAGCCGGCCGCAACAGCGTTTTAGGTGCCAAAGTTACTGTGATATGTAGAAAATCTGGAATATTTGCAATATAGTTTATGTTTCTCCTTTAAAACTTCCATCACAAAGACAGAGAGAAGATGGGAAAAGAAGAGTCACGCTCTGTAAATACCCACCCATAATCAGGTTTGTTCAAAACTGTTAATTGAAATGAACAAATGCATGAAGGAAGAAAAGGAGGTACACATAAATACCTTCTACAAAAATCTCGCGCTTCAGTGGGTAGGAACTGCAACCAACTGCAAACGCGACGCTCCTCCCCGTGGAGATGGAGACGCACCCACTTCCAGGAGGTGCTTCCTCTCCTTGGGAGGGCGGGGATGCGGCTGGGGCACGGAAGGTGGGCCAGGTCCCCTGGGCTAGCACACCGCTGCCCGCAGTCTCACAGACAAATTTAAAAGGCGGCAGCTTGGCCGATAGAGGATTTTTAAAGTGGTGAAATGTGACTTGCCATTAACTGATCAGATTTAATAAGGCAGAAATCTCAGAACAGGAGGCGATGAAAGAGCCACGTTTTAGGTGCGTGTGAAAGTTAAGTGAGGTAGTTCCTCCTCTGCCACTTAGAAAGGTTTCATGTCTCCTGGGCGGCGCTGAAAGAATTCTCTTGCTGCATTTCAGAACCAAGATCTACTGAAAATATCCCTGTGATCCAGCGAAAACTCTGCTGCCCCTTCTCGGGGCCTGTGCTGGTGGCGGGTGGCGGGTGGCGGCTGACGGGGACACGCGGCCCTCCAGCCGCACGAGCGCAGGCGGTCAGGCTCTGGGAGAAGTAGGGTGCGCTCCAAACAGTGCAAAGAGCAGTTCTCCTTCATGAAAGGTGCTTTCTCCTGGAAAGCATGGTCAATTTGAAACTTAATGTTCATGAAACAAAGAGACCATGAAACATTTTTAAAAACACAAATAATTTCCTGCCTCGTCTCAGACCTAGCAGCTCCTGTGTCCGTCACCACTGACTGCCACTTCAGCAGCCACTCGCCCCTGTTCCCGCTGCCTGACCTTGACCTCGAGCTGCCGGCTCCCAGCCAGGAGGTGAACTCAGGCTAGTCTGAGGCTGCCCCTCTGCCTGCGATCGGTCTGGACATGAGCATGTGACCCACCCATGGCCAGTGAGAGAGGAAGGGAAGAATGCTTGGGCTGCTGGGAAATATTAATATTTTCTCCTTAATAAATAGAAAAAGCACCCAAAACCTCTTTGCCATCCTTACATTTGCTCCTGCCTTGTGTGCTGTTTTGAAGGACAGGCACCTGGATGTGAGGCTGCTACCCCAGCCAGTGAGGGTCGGAGCCTTGGAGAGACTGCCCCACTCCCCAGCTGTCGGAGCTGATGGTCCTGGGATTCCTGAGGACCACCCACTGTGCTTAGTACTGAGAGTGCTAATTTAATCCCTGGTCTTGCCAATATGGTGGCCAACTGCGATGAATGAAAATGGGAATCACTGTGATATCAACACCAGTGTGACCCACACATGCCCAAAAAATGACCCTGCTATCGCCATGGCAGATGCTGGCGTGCAGAGGAGGGTTTGGGACTGGTCCTGGTGCAGACAGGGATGTGAACCCATACACGGAGATCAAATCTCACAAGTCCTGGAGGAGACAGGCAAGTACTCGCAAATTGATCAAGTTCCCCTTCTCCCCAGGAGACACCAATGCTCAGCGGCATTCAGTGGTCACGGAATTGGTGTGGCCACCCACAGAGCGAGACACACGGCCATACGGTACCTCTGACCGCGTCAGAAACGGACTGATGTCCCAAGCCTTCATTCAGAGTTCCAAATGGAAAAGCCCAGTGGGCAAGGGAGGGGGGATTTGATAATGGACATCCATGCGCCTCCTACCTGTGGAGCGGATTCTCGCTGAAGATCTTGCTTTCTGAGGCCTATCAAGTGATGTTTTATTTCCCTTTGCAAGAGCAAAACGTCTCTTCGGTACTTTACCTTGAAAAAATGGAGCTTCAAGTGGTCTTTTAGATTCCATGAAGATTTTAGTGAGGCTACAGAAGAATAAAACAAAAGAATACTTCTGACCTATTTAAATTCAAGCTAGAAATTGCTCATGTAGCCATGGGGCATCCGTACATTTTGGTAAATTCGATTTTACCTCTATGCTCCCAAATAAAATGAAAAGATTTAGCCACCAGATAGACAGCGCGCCGCTTGTATACGCCCCCCTCCAAAGGGGCGCGATTCGCTTTTGAAAGGGAAGTCTCAGTCCCCGGGTCAGTTTTTTTACCATGTGCTGAAGCACTTAGTGAGATGTGAGACTTCACAGAAATCGACAGCAATTGCCTTGTTGGACATTCACCTGCCCGGTGGCTGCTCCTTTCATCGGCCAGAGAAAATGTGTGAAAATGCTGGCTTGCCATTCAGCCGTCACTTTAAAGTCGGGGAGAAAAAGAATGTTCTCTGATTTGGAAACACATTGAGGATGAGAGCACAGGAAAAGGCATGGGTCGCTTTGCAGGGGGACAGTGGGACATTGCCAAGCCTGCCACCTGGACCAACAGGTCTGTGTTGCCTGACCTTGATCCTGTCCCAGCAGAAGCAGGGCTTGCTGGGCCACTGGCGATCTCTCCACAGCTGGGAACAGCAACGGAGTTCCCGGGAGGCAGCGTTAATGCCCCAAACGGCCACACAGCCTCCGGCCTTATCGGTCAGGTTGGGGGGAGGCAGAGTTTATCTTATTTGACATGCAGTGACCCAAACAAACAGCTGGAGGAACACACTGGGGGAGGCCCTCCTCTGCAGGTGTGCTGACGAGACCTCTGCTGTTGGGGTAGGACGGAAGACAAGACTTGGCAGGAAGGCCTGGAGCTGAATTGATTTGTCTCCTGGAAAAGGAAGGCGGTAGGCAGAGTGACTCACCCCCGGATAGCAGGGGACAGTCATTAAAAGCTTATTAGAATAATAGATCCAGGCAACAGACCCGGAGCAGGCTGACAGAGAGGATTAGCCGGTCCACCACCGGCTCTGTTCAAATCGGTTTTCTCACACACGTTTTCCTTCTCGGTTTATTCTGCGTGGAGTAATTAACGGGGCATGGCTGCTCGGAGTCCAGGGGTTCCCGCATTTGAAGCCAGAGGCTACTGTCCAGGGAATCGGTGAAGTGCACATTCCCAGGGTCTAGATCCTGGAGCCTCAAAAGGACCGAGAAGGGAATTCTTCCCCAAACCTGGGTGTGAGCCCAATGAGCTGTGAGAAGCACTGAAGGACACCACAGGATCTGGGAACAGGTGGCAGAGACGGGAGTGCCTGACAGGAGTCAATGTGCCCCTCTGTCACCCGGCTTATCCCGCAGCTAAATTGGGGCTGTGACTTGTTCTGGAAGGGCAGGTGCCATGTGTCACTTCTGGGAAGAGGCACTTAAAGGCCTGTGTGCCTGCTCCGTCTGTGCCCTGCTGCAAGGACCTTGGAGGTCATGCAAAGACAAAAGACAAATGCCAAAGCTGAGTCACATGTGCATGACGAGCAAACCTTCAGATCCACAAGCTGCTGTGATCTCAGAGACTGTGGGGGCTACCGATAAGCACCCGACTCCTCTCGAGTGGTGCTTCCCGACGCCTCCGCCCAGGCTCAGTCTAACGAACACGAGAGTGGCGCGTTTTCGGTTATACTGACCCAGGCGTGGGGTTTCTGTGTCTCAGCCAGAGGCCATGTGGCGAGGACAGAAACGCCAGCTACCAGACTCTAGGACGGCTCTGTGCGCCCGCAGTGGTGAGCCCCGAATCTGGGGGGGGTGCTTGCCGGGGGTACAGTGATGAATTATGTCCACATGGCAGAAGCAGGTTCTATAAATCATAAGAGATTTTTACTGACTGTGCTGTGAATGGCGCTTGAGCCAAAAGTCTGGCCTATCGCATGTCTGAAAGGAAGAATAATGGGTCCTTCTTCCATCTTGACCCGATAGGTGGAATAAAGTATCCCGGTTGAAAAGGCTTTTCAAATGATCTTCGTGAATCCCTCTGCTGAACCCAAACGTGGTCGAGATGGGTGCTGGGAGCTCAGGAGTGAGCGAGACTCACTTCCTGCCCTCAAGAAGCGGGTGCGTAGGTGAAAATCAGCTCAGACACTGAGTCTGGAGACGCACGCACTGGGCTTGGGTCAGGGGTCCGGTGGGGCTCCATGGAGGGTGCCTCGCTCAGCATGACCCAGCTAGATCAGGAGGGATCCTGGCCTGAATCACGGGGGCAGGTGTTTGCGAGGAGAGGGAGCCGCACAAGCAGAGGCGCAAGACCTAATGAACCCACGCATGGTGCGCCAATCATAGTCTCACGCAGATGTGGTTTTTCCCCGTCTGAGTGGCCCACGTGCTCTGTGCGGGTGGGTTCTACTCCACCGAACCGGACGCTTCTACAGTGCCAGGCGGAGGAGCCATGGTGCTGTGCGGGATTGTAACCGGATTTTGTGCTTTCCTGCAACGGATCTCGTGTTTCTTTTCATTGAGAAGTGGCACGTTCACCCCGCATGAGTGGCAAGACTGGGTGCAAATGAGGCCGACCGCAGCCGGTGGCTGACTCCCAACACCGCGCCTGGGAGTTGGAGCCTCGCATCCATCCACCCCTGGAGCGTCTGCAGCGAGAGGAAGTCTTTGTAGGAGATGCACTGTCTGTATGGTTAGGTACGAAACCTGTGTTACGTGGGACATTTTTGTGTGTTCCCAAATATGACATCAAATATAAACCCATGGCTGATGTCTTTAATAGATAAAGAACCCTAACAAATGAAAAAGAGAAAAAACAAGGGATCTGATTAGAATATGATTAGAAATTTACCAAAGAATGGAAAAATGAATGTCAACCTTTCCAATAACAAAGCACATTAAATATACCATCTGTGTTGATAATATTTTAAATGACAGATAACGTTACAGGCACAAAAACGTTACTGGCGCAGAGGGGAAAGAAGCCCGCGTTCAGCACAAGCTGTCGGGGGGACTGTGCCGCCACAGCCTCCTGTAGGGCTTTTCCAAACGGGCCCCGGAGCCCTTCGAGAGCACCACCTGTCCGCCTGCCGTCGTTGTTTCTGTTACTGACCTTAAGGTTTGAATCACAGATTGAATATACTTCGGTTCCAATACGACTTATTTCTACATTGCTTAAAACTATGGAAACTGGGCCCAGATGAAATGTCTAAAACTTAGGGCTGGGGGAAGCCCATAGGGATGCTGCAAACTGGCACCGTGAGAAGGCCACAGGCAGCAGAGGCCCCATTCTGGGTCCCAGGGAGGCGGCAGCTGGCCGCCAGCGAAGGCCTGGGGGCCCGCAGACAGGCCTGCCTCTGTTTCCTGCCTCACCACCTGTCAACAGAGACGTTGGGGGACTCGCCAGGCCTTACACAGCGAAGATGCAGGGAGGGGTTCAGTGTGCGCCCTCGGAGCTGCAGCCACAGAATGAGTGGGAGGTGGGCCACACGCCTTGCTTCCCTTTGTGATTGGCGAAAGATGAAGAGGTCAAGGGTTAGTAAAGTGAGCTCTTTAGCCTGGGAGGGCAAAACTGTGGTTTTCTGGTTTTATCTTGTGATTCTCACTTGCTCAACGTGACTTATCAAAACACACACACTGACATGGGTTTACTTGAAAAATCAAAATGTGGGCATGTGTAATGTGCCGGGGCCCAGGAGTGTTGCAAAACATCCGGTTCTGTGACACTTGTTACAGATGGCAAGGCAGACATGACTCGAGACCACCCAGGGGGGTGTTGGGACCCTGGCCCAGGGCTGCATTCCCCATAGGGCAGGGGCCAGCAGGAGTTTGGGGCAGAGGAGTGGGGTGGGGGCAGGAAATAAGTGGTGTGAAGTGGATGGGGGGCTGGGCTCTAAGTGGGACCTGGACCTTGGGAACTGCCCAGCCCTGCAGTCCAGTCCTGGGTTTACATTCTCTCTTGTGCAACTTTGGAGCCCACAGCTGGCCTGCACCTCGGTGGGCTGCCCTGTCTTTCACCAGCAGCTGCAGTTGAGGGAGGGGTGGCCTGGGACAGGGAGGTGAGGCCTGCCTGCGGGGACACTTGCTTACAGCCCGACCCCCACAACGCAAAGAGCTTGCAGAGAGAGGGGTTATTCTAGTTTGTGTTTGGGATTGCTGTTGCTTGTTGATCAAGAGTCAGCAGAACTTCTCTGTGAATGGCTAAATAGGAGATATTTCAGGCTTTGTGAGCCCAAAAGGCAAAATCAAGAATATCACGTAAACATATATATTTCCATTTAACATGGAAGAACCATTCTCAGCATGTGGACATGGCCGAGCGCGTGGTGGCCTACGGGCCGCAGCTGCTGGCTCTGGTGGGCGCAGAGGCCTGGCTGGACTCCGAACCGTGGACACACACGGGCCTGGCGCAGGGCTGCCCACAGCCCATGAAGCCGAGCTCCCAGGACTCTGAGGGCACTTGCTGGGTTTCTTTCCTCAGTGGAGCACGGATTAGCACGTGCTTGGTGGTTTAAGACGACCGCATTTGTCCTCAGACAACTGTGCAGATCAGAACTGGAGACAGGGGCACGCTGTGGCTGTGGTCAGGGTGTGGGCAGGCTGGCACAGCGGCCTCGGTCAGGCCAGCGCATGCACAGCAAGTAGCAGGCTGCAGGCCACATAGTCGGTGCGCTCAGGGCCTCAGTAGGCCGTGAGCACACAGCTGCCTGAGCTGAAGGACACCGTTAGGCCACTCTTCTTCACAGCTGCCCTTGGAAGAGGCAATGAATGAGCCCAGAGCAGTGGTCTGTACCCCAGGATGCCGAGTGGAGAGCAGAGGCCGGTCAGGGAGGACAGCGGTCATGTCCCGAACACTCTGCATGTACCCCATCTATTCAGTAGATGGGGTCACCCATTTGGAAACCTCTCATAATGCAAGGCCCAGCCCACAGCTTCACTGAGAGTTCTGCCAGCTATTTCAGAAGAGTGAGCACTAATCTTGCACAGAATCTCCCAACACACTCCAAGGGGAGGGAGCACTTCCCCATCCATTCTTTGAGGCCCAGGACTCCATTGACTCCACCACCGTGCAGACGCCTTATCCGGAAAGAAACCCTCAAACCAATCACAAAATAAGCACAAAAGTCCTCAACAGCATACTGGCCGACTCATGATGCGACCTATGGAAAGAACACACACCTGATGGAGTGGGGTCTCTTTCGCCAAGAAAATGCTGTGTTAGCACCTGGAGACCAATTGAAATGGTGCATAGTGAGGTTCATCCCCTATCATGGTAAAAACCTTAACCAAGTGAAAACACCATCTACAAACATTCTACCATCAACATCACATTGGGCAAAGCTCCGAACGGTCCCTCTGATGTCATGAAAGGCACAGGTGTCTCCTCCACAATGTCCTCGTGGCATCGGGCTGCAGGACTCGGCCGAGGCAATTAGGCAAGAAGATGAAATGGAAGGCATCTGATTTGGAGGGAAGGAGAGAAACTATGCTCTTTGCAGATGGCGTGATCTTGCATTTAGAAAATGCTAAGACATTGATTTTTAAAAACCTTTTAGAACTAATGAAAGAGTTCAGTAATGCGGCAAGCTTGCAGGAGATAAAATAAATATACAAAAAACCAGTCGTATTTCTATACCCTGGGAATAAATAATACACAAATTAAATTAAGCAAACAGTTCAATTTGCAACAGCACTAAAGAGAATAAAATAGTCAAGGCAAATGTAACAAAAGAAGCATAAAACTTGTACTGTGAAAGCTACAAAGCAGGGTTGGAAGAAATTAATTTTCTAGCTAGAGTAATTAGTCAAGAAAATTAAACAGAAGCCATCAGAATTGGAAAGGACAAAGTAAAACTATATCTACACACAGAGGCCATAATCTTGTCTGCTCAAAATCCTAAGGAATCCACATAAAATTGTTATAAATAGCATAGGAATGCAGCAAGGTTTCAGAATAAGACATTAAGAAACAAAAATCAATTGTGTTTCCAGGCAGTAGCAAGGAGCAAACTGCAAATGAAAGTGAGAAAACATACTTACCAGTGCAGTAAAAGAAATAGAAATAAATTTTAAAAAGCAGTTCAAACTTCTGCTCAGAAAGCTAAGAACTGGTTGTTGAAGGAAACGGAGGAAGATCTAAAAGAACGGATGCCTGGATAGATAGACCTGAAAACAGTGAGACGACCATGCTCCCGAACCCATCTGAGCATAAAGCACAGCCCTGTCGGGGCCCCCGGGACGTCTTTGTGGAAACTGACCAGGACATTGTGAACTTTCCATGGAAATACGAAGGATCCAGCCTGGCCAAGCCCTCTTGAAAAAGGAGACCAAAGTTGGAGGCTTCGCATCGCTCTGATATCAGTACTTGCAGTGGCAGCTCTGAAGTGGCTGTCGTGCTGGTGTGGGGAGAGACACCCAGGCTGGCAGAAGGGAAGGCCGTGGGTAACACGAAGTCTTGAGGAGGAGCCGTGAGATCCAATAGTCTTTCAACCCCGGGAGTGGGAGGCGGGGTGGGAAAAGGTCTGACCACTGGAACACAGCGTGGCAAGTCTTCAGGATATTGAGTAGTAATATTAAGATTACTATCACATGTCAATATTTAATATTAAACGTGACCCAGCAGTCCTGCGTTAGGGTGCACGCTCAGGAGGAAAGGAAGCTCACACACACACAGAGACCAGTGGTCCCCAATGGGGACAGCTCCACATCCGTCAGTCAGCAATTCACACTTAATTATCCACACTTTAATGGATAATTAAAGTGTGGTTTGTCCATACCATGGGGCGGTGTTTAGCCATTGGAAGGAACAAACTACCTGCTATAACATCAATGGACCTTGAAAATATTACGCCCAATGCATGAAGCTGCTCATGAAGGTTCCCGTCCTGTGTGGTCCCATGTATATGAAGTGTCCAGCACAGGTGAGACCTTGGAGAGTGGATGGATGAGCGCTCAGAGCTCATGGGGCTAGAAGGTAGTGGGGGGAGATGGCGGACGGGGTGGTCTCCTCTTGGCTTAATGAAAATACTCCAAAATGGGTTGTGCTGAGGGTCGTGTAAGTCTGGGAATATGCTAAAAATGACCAAATACTGCATTTTAAAGGGGTGAGTTGTGTGATCTACATGCATCATTTTCATAAAAAGATGAGCTTATAAAAAGGTACCACTGTGTCTGGCCAAGCAACTGCACTGTTAAAACAATGACCCAGGAAGGATCCAGAAGGTATTCTATTAAGCACAGACTATTCAGTCTGCCCCTGCCAAAGCTTTCCTTACATCTCAGAACAGGTACGGATGTGGTAAATGGCGGCAGAAGGAATGTCTGTGCTTGGGTCCCAGGGCGCTTTCTGCGTTTACCATCACCTTGACCTGTGACACTCAACAAGGAGAAAATGAGGAAGCTTTCCAGGAAAAAAGGGACATGCAAAGAGACTTTTTGAAATAGGTGATGAGGAGGGGGCATATTCATTCTGTTTTCATATATTCAATTCATTGGGTCAAACCTGGAGCAAAAGTCATTTTAATGAAATGCTCTGCAAACCAAATTTGGAAAAAAAAAATGTGATCGGCATCATTGTTCCACAATGTTGAATGGACTGAAGTGTGATTGCTTTTCTGGAAATAAAAATCTTCGCATGAATACAAAAAAAAGAATCATAATTAGGTTTGGGAAGAGCAAGAATGGAATTAAACATGCTCATCTTTTATTAATCGCATGCATTTTTCATAAGGAGACTATTTTTACTAGCTCGGCTAATAAAAAAAAAGCTATTATTCCACAAAACCGTGGGAATGATTGGCCCATGACAATTTAACGCTGCTTTCCAAAGCTCTCCTGTGGCAGGGCTTAGATAAGCCCAGCTCACCTGGCGTTTTCTTCATTTCCAGCCACAGGCCGTCTGCGGGGCCGTCACCACCAGCAAGGAGGTCACATGCACTAGTGACGTGTCCCAGGCTCCTGCCTACTAATCCCTGCTGTCCACTGGGATGTCCTGAGCAGGAAGAGAGCAGAGAGCGCTGCGTGGGGTGCTGACCACAGGGTTCCCCAGGGGGCGCTGTGTAGGCTCCTTTCTTCCGGCCTAAATCACACGAGGACAAGCTTCTCTCACTGTCATCCTTGGAGATGAGAAGGGTGAGGCGGAATGCTTAACAGACAGGAATACTTCCACCACCTTCGACCTCCATGCTGTGGGGGGTGCCACAGACAGAGCAACAGAGAAATGAAGCAATTCCTCCCAGCATGGTGGACTCTGCAGGGGAGCCACAGATGAGACACAGAGCTATGGACGAGACAAGAAGCCATGGACAAGCCACGGAGCCACGGACAAGCCATGGACAAAGACATGGGGCCATGGCCAAGACATGGACCCACGGGTGAGCCCTGGAGCCACAGACCAGAAACAGAGCCAAGACCCGGCCCGCCCTTATCAGACTCTGAAACTCACTCTCCATCCGCTAGACGCCACTGCGTTTGTGTTTACAGAGAGGAAATGGAGTTCTCCAGTGACCACGGAAACGGTGATAAAAAGGCATGACTTTAGGTGATTCTTTATTGACAGAACATAGAGAAGTCACAGGCTTTCAACGGGAGTGGGGTGTAGTGTAAGACTTTGTTCTCAGCCTCTGGCGCTCACAGAATGATTCCAGCGCACTGTGTTCAGCTTTCTAAAATGTTTCCTCGGCCAGACACAGTCACGCAGGGAAGTACAACCGAGACCAGCAGTGGCACTTCGCGTTACCAGCGCAGTAAGTGCAGTGGGAGCCCTCGGTGTCCCCCAGCCTCCAGGTCTGTCCGGCTCACTCAGCGGAACATGGTAAAACCCCATTTTGCACTGGCGGTCACAGTCAGATCGGGCGGGGAGGGCTTTCTGGAAAGCTGTGTATACAGTCATCAATACTTAGTTTGCATATTTAATTTTAATAGTACAACCAGTGCGATGTCTTTGAAGAGTCTGCGCCCAAATGACTCTGGCCTGCAGAATAGGAACCGGAAAGCTGGCCAAGCGCGCAACCCCTGGACGGGCGCCCCGAGACGCAGGCGCGCACGTAGAGGCGCCTGCGCGGAGTGCTGACGCGAAGGCACGTTTATGACGTCATCTGGCGTTTAGGATGGCTGCGCAATTTTAGCTGTCACGGGCAGGCTGTGTGAGTCACGCTTGCGGGATTTGGGCTCTTTGTTTTTTCCTGCAGTGAAAACTCTCCTGCCCTTCTGGTGTAATTCCACATTTTCTTACAGCTGAATAACACGACGAGCACCCGGCAGGGGCGTGTTTCCGAGCGTGAAGTTTTTTTGCTGTAAAGTACTTGGATTGCATTTTCAGCTTCTTATTTTCTATTTATGAACTTCAGTTTCCTCTGGTTGGATAAAAACTGTTTTATTTTATGAATAGAGATCATTATTTCCAAATCCTTTTTGAAAAAATCCCTTTTGGGAGTGATTGGTGACACAGTACTGACATTTTTAACAGGCATGCCGTGGCCACCTGCCCTTGGAGCGAATGGCAGGGCCCCATCATGGCCCTGCTGAGACTCCAGGAGAATGTGGGGCTCCTCTACCCTGGTGGCTGCCCACCCTGTATCTGTGCACAGGCGGAACGACCTGGATTCTGAGTTGGCAGTGAGGGGCAGAGGGGCAGAGGAGAAGCTGCGGCAGCTCCGGAGCTGAGCCTGCAAGAAGGACGGCAGGCTCGCACCCGAACCACCGGCACGCCTGCCCAGCTGTGCTCCCGACTCTCTTTCCCCCTGAGTTGAGGGCTACTCGAGGCGGGACACCCTCCACACGCACCTGTCCCGTGACCAAGTGGCTGGTCTGGGAAGGCACACGATTACGGACGCAAAGGACGAGATGCTGAGGCACTGGCCCAGGCTGCCGCAATCCAGGCTCAGGGCGGGCCCCGTGGCTTCGGGCAGTCCAGGCCAGGCCAGCTGTCCCCACAGGCTGACGTGCTGTGACATGGGGGTGCAGATATCTCTCGGAGACCCTGACTTCAATTCTTGTGGGTAAATGCCCAGAAGCAGGACTGCTGGGTCACACGGCGGCTCTCTCTCTGATGGTTTGAAGACCCTGCGCCCTGTTCCCACGGCGGCTGCGCCATCAGACACGCCCGCTGGCAGGGCCCGGTTCTGATGTCTGCGCACCCTCGCTGGCCGTCGTCACCTGTATTCTACTCAAAGGGGGGGTCAGCCATTTGCAGAACGAGGAGGATCTGGAGGTCCCAGGGGGCCTGGTCACCTCTGGGAAGGCTGGTGATGTTTCCACAGCCTTTTCCTTATTGCTTCACGTCAAAACAATGAAAAGAGATAAAGGATTTGGCAGCCACTTGCAGAAGTGACGGAGAAGTGCGTGAATGCCCATGTTTACCTGGAAAAGACATAGGGCCCCTGCCTCCCGCTTTGGGCCCTTGTTTCCTTTTGGGCTTGCAACTAAACCCAGGGATAAACAGTGCTTTACTTGAAAGAAATGTGATTTTTCCTTGTATCTAGTATACTTAACTGACATAAATTCAGGTATACTGTATCAGACCTCAGTGAAACCCACGTTGGAAGTTTCCCCGTTTGTTATCAAAGTCCCGATAAATCACCCTCTCCAGGCTGCACTTGGCCTTTGCGAACGGAATGAGTGATATCTGGATGTGCAGAGAAACATGTCTGGGGAAGTCTGTGGAAGTCTGCGGAGCTGTAAGGCAGTCCTAAGAAACATAAGGGACTGGCTAAGAGAATTAACAAAGTATCAGAGAATAGAATGGAATTTTTAAAACAAGGAAACTTGAGTTTGTCCAGCTTTGTAACCACGGAAAGTCTGGTCATGCGGTCCTGATGGCGTGAAGTGTGCCACCAGCCATGTGGGTTCTGTTGCCGGGCCCTGTGGGCGCCGCCTGCAGCAAACAGGACTTCTTGGGGCAGTGTGGGGCATGGGTGGCTTGGCCACCCACCTCGCTGTCGGTCCCACAGCGTGGGCACCTGGTGGTCCCGAACTGTGTGGGCAGGAGGAGGTGGTGAAGTTTCTTTTCCCTGAACTTCCCTGACAGAGAGACTGTCCAGTACTCTCAACGTGCCTTAGGTCAACATTTGGTTGGACATTTTCAACAGAGCTTCCTGCTGTCCCTGCTGTCCCCACTGTCCCTGATCACTGTGTGGGACCGAATTCCGAGCTCAGTCTTCGGTGTGGGGCAGGCTAGACTCGGACGTGGCCCCGGCGAGCCTGGCTCTGGGGCTTTGGTCAGGCGCCGGCCGTCTCACTTAGAACGACAGGGCAGTGACGGCCCCCTCCTGGTGCTGTGACGCTGTGAGGACAGACCGCAGTCTTGTCCGTTTGTGCCCAGCTCGAGGCCGGGCACGCGCCAACGCACTTCCTTTTACTGAGTGATAATAACCAGCTTTTGTCAGTCTGTGTCCATCTGTTGGCTCTCTTCCTGCGCGGTGGCGGCTCTGTAGACAAGTGGTCGACACTATTCGGCGGGAATAAGAAGATAGGACTTGGAAGAGGTGGAGGAAGGCCGGGGCGAGAAAGGAATGTGGCAATGGAGGGAAGAGGTCGAGACGGTCACACACTAAGGGACATGGGGTAACATAACGATGCCGTGCACACTCTGTGGGAAGGGCAATGCCAAGCGTGCGCAGTGCACACCGATCCTCCCCCCTTCATGAGCCCCGCGCCCCGGGGTGGGGGGAGGAGAGGCCGGCTCGCCACCCAGCGGCCGGTCTGTCACACGCCGGTCCCCTCAGACGTCGAAGCCGCAGGGTTTTCTCTACATCCGAGTGTGCCCCCACTTCTCCCAGCACCTGGAGCACCCCCAGTATGCTCTCTGATCTTCAGGGGAGGAGGCGCTTTCTTATTCACCAGGAAACTGACTTTGAAATAAAAATCTAGTGTGCGTTAAAAGAGTTCAATATATTGTTGAGAAGAGATCAAGTGCGCCTCTGGAAACAAGGAGAGCCCCAGCTTCACTCAGAACGAGAAAGGAGCGTGACTTTGAAGCTCTGGAGAGATCAGAATGGCTTTTTGAAGGACAGAAGCTTTAAGGACACTTCTTATAATAGTATTTTGCTGTGCATAACACACTTTTGCCCAAGTTTTTGAGGAAAAAATAAAGATGCGCATTATACATGGGCAGTACCAATTCTGTATCTATATACTGTAAAACGAAAGACTTTTTTCCTGAAAGTGTGGGCCTAAAATATGGGTGCGCATTATACACAGCAAAATACAGTAGTTGGGTTTCTGAATAGGTTAATGATAGGAAGTTCTTCTGAATCCGGAGACTCTTCCCCACCAGCGTCTCGGTGGTGGGGATGTGATGGACACTCGCTGAGAGCGTTTTAAATAAATGCTGGCTGGACTCGCCAGGCCCAGCGTCCCATCTTCCCGTGGTCCCCAAGGTGCCGGCTGCTACCAGATGAGCTCACTGCGGCTGGCAGTTCAGGTGAGACCGCAGGCAGGGTATATCCGGTCATATGACTCTACATTCAAGCAATGAATTCCTTTTTTTTTTTTTTTAAGAATGAATCACTCATGTGAAATGCATTCTCCTTATATGTTTATACATTTTTAAGTATTTAATTTTATGTAGTTGAGATCTTATGAAATGCTATACAAACTGTGATTTTGCTGTTCTGAGGCTGTGTTTGTCTGCAAAGTAAGGGTCATGCTAACATCCACAGCGCAGAAATGGCGTAAAGGTAACCAGGTCACTCTCTTAAAAAGACTCATGAGGTCCCCTTGCTTTGGTTTGGGTTCCAAGGCACGGTGGCAGAGTGAATGAGCTGAAAGTCACTGGTATCCTTATTTCCCCAGCTAAATTAGCACCACAATGGAGCAGCATCATTATGTAAGTTTATAATCTACTCAGCCAACCAGCTGTGACTGAATGCAGTTCTTGACAATTTATGACTCATTTGGGTGGTATCTATTATTTCCAATTATTCAAATTCAGTAATATTGAATTAGCATTCCATATCACACGACCGTTAATTTGATGTTCCAAATTTGAATAAAATATCACTTCAGCATGTATTCACGGAATGGGAGTCGTTCTGTCCCCATTCTGATTGACACCAGGCCTTTTCTGGGGAACTGTCTGGGCGAGTGCACTTGGGCTATGGTCTGTCTGTGGGTCTGGCCGACTGGGGCAAGTTTCTGGATGCGAGATGTTGCTCAGCGAGAGACAAAGCAGAGAACCCATCTCTCTTGAGGTCAAGGGGAACAGGGAGAGAAGTGGGGGTGCAGCAGGTGGGGTGGCTGGTGGCTGAGTGACAGGACTCTTAATCACAACCCCGGATGTCCTTAGTGAAGTGACCCCAATCTTGGAGGTCCTCAGTAAGTGGCACTGTTCATGTCTGGGGCAGGTCATTCAGTATTGGGGCTGTCCTGTGAATTGTGGGATACTTAACAGCGTCCCTGGCCTTGACTTACTAGACACTGGTCACACCCTCTGCCCAGATGTCACAACCACAGATGTCCCCAGACACTGTCACATGTCCCCTGGCAGGGGTGCAAAACTTTCCGTTTGGGAGCCACTGAACCACAGCTCTGAAATCCTGGTGGCGACTGGACGTTACGGGACGGGGCTTGGTCTGGCGTGTGGACTGACACAGGACAAGGGAGAGCAAAGCGTGGAGGGGAGACTCGCAGTGACAGCGAGGGAGCGAGACCCAGAAGCTCCAGGCACTGTGTGTGGGGGTGGTGGGGGGACAGTCACAGAGCCTGTCACTTGTGTGGGCTGCACGCCACTCTGGGGACCACAGCTCAGAGTCACAGCCATCGGTAGTTTTATAAAACTCAGGACAGTGTTCTAGCAGACAGTGGCAAACTTTTGTTTTGTCTTTTAAAGCAGAAAAACCAAATTTGTGCATTTATTTATTTATTCAATCCTCTCCTGAGGACATGCTTGCTGATTTTAGAGAGAGGGGAAGGAAAGGAGAGAGAGAGGGAGAGACACATCGATCGGCTGTCTCCCGTACACACCCCAACTGGGGGTCCTACCCGCAATCTAGGTACGTGCCCTGACCGGGAATTGAACCCACAAGCTTTTGTTCCATGTGATGACGCCCAACCAACTGAGTCACACTGGACAGGCCAGCGGCAAACTTTCTTGAGGGAGGTGGTTTTTTGCTTATTTGTTATTTTTTCCTAATTCACACTTTTAAAGTACTATTTGGGTGAACTATGGGGCTGGCCATAAGAAATCAATTGCATTTATTTACATAATTTTGTAAATTATATAAAAAAGGGTAGGGAGAGGAAGGTTTCATTCAAAGTGGTGGGGTGGGCTGCCACGGGAGTGAGTGGGACCCGTGTGCCAGGCCGAGCGTGGCTGGTGGCCCGGGGGAGGGCCTGTCGTGTGACAGCGAATACATTTATGAATATGCTGGGTGTGGCTTTTGTCATATATGTCTGTTAAAATGCAATCGACTTGAAAAGTGCCTTTATGATTGAAACCACGCAATACTTAGGTGTTTTGGAGGTGGAACAGAACGTCGGGGCCAGTGGTACCGGGGACGTCTCAGACTGAGGGTGGTCCTCGGGGCAGAACCGTGCTGAGCACTTCCAGACCCGCCGAGGGCTTGCTGAGACGACATGCCAAGTATCGCGGTCCCCACCCTGCCTCTGAGACAGACAGAACCGCCTCCAAGGGAAAGGAAGTGTTCGCTCCTTAAGGAGGGGAGGTGCTCAGTGCAGGACCTGTAGGGGTCCGTGTGGCCTGAGGCTGGGGCAGAAGGGAGCCATCGTGAATCCCAGCAGGAGGCAGTGGGGGGCCAGATACATCGGGGCCTAGAAGCATGTTCAGGAGCTGGCCTCTGTCCGAGAGCAATGAGGAGCCTTGAGACCCTAATTACCCTGAAAGGATGGTGCTGAGACGGACAGAGGGGACGTTAGATGACCACCACGTGTCATTCATTCACTCATTCACTCATTGATTCATTCATTCATCTGAGATTAGCTGAGCTGGTTAAAGTATCCTAGGAGATGGATGACCATGGACAGAATTAAACTTGTAAATATCACTCTGGACACAGAGACAAGAAGGAAGGAGATGAATGAGGCCAGCAGGCAAGAACGGAGCCGAGTCACTGTCTGGGTGAGAGGTCATGGTCCTCCGGAGACGTGCTGCGGCGGTGGGAGCAGAGACACGGGATGAACTCCGGGGTATGGCGAATAAAGACACTGTTTGTTTCTCCCTGAGCCGGACTTTCACCTCTCACCGCAGAAAGGTCTTGGAGCCGTAGGGGACTGGGACTGAGTCTGTGTGCCAATGTCTCATTGAAGCTGCGAGCGCCTCGCGGCCCTTCTTGCCGGCAGCTCCAGCCCCTTGTTGAGCTGAGTGCGTCTGCAGTAAGTGCTCAGCTAACCTCAGTGGAAGGACGGGAGGGAGGAAGGAACAGCACCGTGTCTGAGTTAAAGGTGGGGGAGGGTCTGGAAGCCTCAGAACTCAGAAGCCTTCTGACTCAGGAGGGGGCACCTTTACACTGAGCCTGGGAATGACATCAGCATCTGAGCAGGTGGCCCTGCCCCCCTCGTTTTGCCTGGAGAGGGTCTCTGGGGGTGGAGCTGGCCTGTACTCATGTCTGGGTGCTCTTGTATCCTTGTGGGGGCATTCTCCTTATGAACAGGCTGCAGAAGGCTCGTTATTCCTCTGTTGGCTGGTGCTAATTTAACTCCCCTGTGAGGCTTACATCGATGGCTGCAAGGGCAGTGACAGGAGAAAAGCCGGAGCATAAATGTGCTTGAACGCACTCGAGAAGACTTGAGTGTCCGAGTCCCAAGGGATGCACGCTGGTTATCTGGAGTCTCAGCTTTAATTTCTGCAAAGTGGCAATGAGAGGGCTTCTCGACTGCCTCCCAGTCCGAGTCTTTCTTGTCAGTCATGGGTCTCACCCTCAGCTAAGTCGTTGGCACAGATTTTTATTGTCATCGGATGCTGGTCCTAATGTTAACATTTATTTGAACAAGCCAAGTTTCTGAGGCGTTCTGCATCAAAGAGTCGGTTAACGTCCAAATTTGAACTAGGAGGTGTTTATGGAAAGCGAAGAACCTGGGCTGTGAATCTGATATGATCACAGAACGGTTTCTGGCTGTCTGTGGTCAGACTGCACAGTTGTTCTTGCACCAGCACGATCAGGCCTGAGTAGACTGGAAACGTACAGGGACCCACCGACAAACGTCACGCAGGAAAAGGAACTGAGGTTGTCATCGTTTTCAGCAGCTCCCTGGGCCGCAGCCAGGTCTACGCAGACGGGGAGTGGGCCTGGACACCTTGCACTTGCGTCATCCGGGATCCCTCGTAGACAGCACCGGAGTCACACCCAAGTGGTGCTGCAGAGAACCGCTCGCTCTCTGCGGCTCCATCACAGTTCCAGCCTGCACTCCCCGTGGCCTTCAGGCACCCGGCCCCTGCCGCCGATGTGCTGGTCATTAGAGAGCTCTGCTTGAGGCTTGGGCTTCCGGCAAAGACCGGCAAGCCAGCAGGGGTCCGCACCCAGGAACACAGAGATTCAGGGACTCATTCCCCTCCTTGGGTCCCTGCTGGCCCCAGGTGTCATGCACCCCTTGACCCACCCACTGACTCCTCCCTGGGCATAAAAAAAGCCTGAATTCTGGGCTCTCTTCAGACAGAGCTGAGGAATCTTTACGCCCCTGCAATCTTCTCAACATGGCACAACCTCGGTCAATAAACCTGTCCTTACTCCAAACTGATGCTTTGAATAATGGCCTTTTGCGGCACAGGGCACATGAACCCTGAATCAGTAACAAAGGACGGGAACTTACGCGAGCTCAGGGGAGGAGAGAGGTGTCAGAGTGTTTGGAAAGGGGGTGGTTGTGTAAAGAGCTTGGGTTCAAACCCTGACTTTTAACTCCCATCAGCTGTGAAATCTTGGGCACGGTGACGTCATGGAAGGCCTGCCCCTCGTCTCTAAAATCTGGTTATACCCATCACATGTGGTTGAGAAAATTAGATGAGGTTGTCCATGAAAACTAGTAGGAAAGCACTTTTCAGGTGCTGCTCAAGTAACATTGGCTATTGTTATTATTACTTCTGTCCATCCTATAACCACTCTTTCTAAAGCGATAAAGCCCACGGATGAATGGTCCACTTTCCTGAAGGTTTCTGAGGTCAGCTGACCTCATGAGGGTTTTCAACTGATTTTTTCCTGTTCTTTTAGGTATCGAGATGTTTTGGTCTGGACGTCCTGCCATCTCCAGATCCTCCGAGCACCCACTTCCTGGAGGCAGGCGGCGATGCCTGCAGAACCATCTAGGCTGCTTTCCCTTCATTGAGGCTCAGGTCCCTGACAAGTGGAGGGGCCCGGGATAAAACCCATTAGCAAAATAAACAAGCTGATGAACCTCCATTGGATCCTGGGGAGAACTTGTTCCCAAGTGCCCAACATTGGAAGCTAAGTACAACAGCACCTGTAGTTACTAGAACCTTCTATGTGGCTGGGCAGTTAAAGGAGCTGAGCAGGTGCTGAAATTGGTAGGACTACCCCACCAGCCCCGACTGAGCTCAGGGGAAACACACTCTCTTCACTGCGCTATTCTCAGAAGAGGGCCCGCTCCTCTCGGACAGGCAGGCAGGTGCAGGGCAAGTGTGAACCCGCTGAGGGAGACCGCTGGTGCAGCTTCACGCCACAGAGGAAATGGTTTTTGTTTCTTCACGATTTCCAGGCCATGGCTATCTTTATGCTGCCTTCATCTCGGCCTTCACGCTGTGGGCTGAACAATGAGACAGCTATCACTGAGTGCGGGACGGCGAATTCTATACACTCCCCACCAGAGGTGTTCACAGAGACTCATCACATGCGGTTTTGCAAAGCTGCACGGAGCCTGGTTGCTCAAGTGGCTTACGAAAACAGCTGCTGGGTTTCCCGGACAGACAAATATCACGACATCTGCCTGGGGCGGATATCTGTCCCACTTCCCCAGGCCATCCCAGGAGACAGAGGAGATGGACAGCCACACCAAGGCCACTCTTCACAAGAACACAGGGCGTTAACAGAAGACAAGACAGCCTCGGGAGAAAAGGACAGCAGCAGATCCTTTGCCCACAGAACAGAGCCCCCCACAGCGGGGTGAGTGGTAGCCCATGACCCCAACCCCCCATGAAAATGCCCTTCGCTCTCCACCTGAAGGACGGACAATGCCTTCTGCCAAAGATGGTGCAGAGGGTCCCCACCATCTGTGGCCAACGTGCCACCTAAAATTAGCTAACCATTTTAAGAGAGGGAAATCTCACATAAAAACTCTAGATTTCTAGATTCTGTTGCAGTCATAGGATCTGAACCCCTGAGCCTGCCTTCCCACAGGACAGTGGGCACAACAGGGTCTTCCTCCTCTCCCCCGGGCAGACGGTGCAAGCCTTGTACCTGACACTGCGTCTGCCCCTTGTTGAGCCTGTTGGCTGACATGTTGGACCTGCACCCTCCAGCATTCCAGTCTGGAAAACCCCGAAGTGGGGGGCATCTGTGGCTGATGCGTGGTCCCTTGGATTCAAGAAGCTCTTCCGTGTCTCAGCTCCCACGGACTCTCAGCCCCAGGGCCCCGCGGGCATCAGTGGGATGAGGACCCTGCCTCTCTCGGAGGTGCTGTGTCCTGACCAAGCTCTGCCTGCTCCCTATCGGCAGTATTCTGCTGCCTCCGTGCTTTTGGGGGGATGCTGTTGCCCGAGAGTCATCACCATTCTGAATAAGCCCCTTTAGGCTGCCTGGGCGAACCTAACACAATTTCCCATGTGTCTGCCATTTGCTGTCACCTTGTATTTTGAATCAAAATACACACGTACTAATCTTTAATCTATAGCATGAATTTCTTTAAATTGTGTGGGACCACAAGACAGGTTTGCGTGTCTCCACGATGTGTTCTCTGAGTGCCACTCCATGCCACACTTGTTCAGTCAGGTAGGCCTCGGTGCTCGGGGGGCTGCCTGGGTTGTTCAGTCCGCTCGTCTGTCAGTCCAGCTAGGTCTTCCCAAATTCCTACCAAAAAAATTCTCCTCTCTTTAAGAGAAATACTTAATCACTTTGCCCTGGAGTAATCTTTGCCCTGAAAACCAAATATAGGATGGTTCAAAGTTTTCTCTATGCTATTAAGCGAGGTATTCCTTCTCTTCTTAACGGTCCTGGCCCCGCAGCCCGGTGCAAGCCGGATGATGATGGTCGTTACTGCTATGAAGCTGTAGGTGTTACCTCACGAGACAGCGGTCCCCAAACATGACCCATTCCATGAAAAGATGGGTCTTTTGACAAAGAACTGAGTTTGGAGGCCGAACTGCAGAGAAACCTAAGGCCCGTGGATTGCCCACCTCGGAGGGCCACACAATATTTCTAGCCAACGAGCACACACACCAGCGGAGGCGTTTAAGAGAAACAGAAAAATAAGGAAGGAAAACAATCACGATGAGGAGAAGGCTTTGCCATTTTATTTCAGACCTTCACAGCTCCCCGCTTCCCTCTCAGACCAGAGCCAGAAACACTCACTGCGCTCTCCCCCTCGGGCATCCCCTCCCTGGTCCCTCGACTCCCAGATGAGAAAGACTGAGCTGTGCATGAAGCTCAGCTTCAAAAGCCTCCTTTGGCGGGCCCTTCCCATCCTTTCCGGGTGAGAAGCCGGGGCTTGCTAATCTGCACTTACAGTCACTTATTTACCTTCTTTCCAAGTATCTTGAACTTTGCATTCTTGAATTTGAAAAGATAAATAACTGAAGTGAAAAGCCATGCCAGCGGCTTTTCATGCTGGCCTGCCGCTTGGAGACACGGTGCTGCCCTAGGCCCCGCAAACCTTTATTCTGGGCTCTGCTGTAGAACTGTGGCTGGCCTGGCAAGGGCTCACGAGGTGCTTCTGTGAGTTGTGTGCTGTTTCTGGGCATGCCCCATTGGTTTTTCAGTACGTAAATCCGCTCTCCCAAAGGACTAGGAAGGCTGCGTATTTCTTTAATGCCTCCTGGAGGGGACTCGGTGCAGTCAGGAGGGGATGCAGGTTCGGCCCCGGAGCGCCCCTGTCAGAGGCAGGAGCTGCCTCACCTCCAGGCCACAAGGGGCAGTGACCAGGTTAAAAATGGACACCCCCCCCCCCCCACCAGCAGACAATCCTGTGAACTCTGAGATTCTTTCATTACATTGCTATTGGTGACACAGCTCTATTAATTAAACATTTATTTCTGTACTTCTGAGAGTCAGGCAGCACACCTATTACTCTCCACCCCTGCGGGGAAACCGTTTGCGTCTAGAGGCTGCGAAGGTTGGCCAGGCACACCCCATGGGGCAGAGTGCAGGGGTCAGCAAGGGCACACTCCACGAAAGTGACGATGACCCCCACCCCCACGGCCCAGCGCACGCCGCCGAGGGTGGATTCTCACACGCCGTGGGTCCCTCTCACCAGTCCCAGCACCCGGCTCTGACGATCAGGAAGCTGCAAACAGATTCAGATGAACAGCAGCCAGACATTAGAGAGCGTGGCCTCTTTCGAGAGCGAGCTCCAAACTCTCCAAACAAAACCCTAAGATTCCTTTGATGATAGGGGTGCCTCACTTTAGGGAAGGAAGGGGTACAAGGATAAATCTACAAGGATAAATCCACAGATGGAGATGTCTAGGAAGTGGGATCCACTTTCTTTTCTAACATTCCATTGACTTTCTCCTTAAAGTCTTCGTCACCACAGGCTAGTGGTCGCTTAGCTTCCGCTCTGTGTTGGCCCAGGTACCATGTGAATCCAGTTTCTGGGGTCTCACAGGTGGGGCCCTGCTTCCTTCTCAGTTCACCCAAGTTCCCATTTCATTTTCTCACGTCTTGGGGTCCGGGGTCATGCTAACACACAGGAACGGGGTACGATGTGATCAGCGGTCTCTGCACTGAGACCAGTTCTTTCCTACCGTGGCTGTCCCCTAGAATTCCATGGGAAACTTCAGAACGGTGTGGAAGGCCAGGCCCCACGCCAGACCCCCATGAGTCGGAGGCTCTAGTGCTGGCTGGGGCCTGTCTCTCTACCTTGTAAGGCCTCTCCTGGTGGCTCTCACACACAGACAGAGCAAGGGACAGGTCTTAGGTCTGTGGGACTTGAAGATCATACAATTTTAGGGACCCTCTATGAAAAAGAATAAAAATGTAAATAGAAATCAGGTATGGATGTGAATATTTACTTAGGATGAAAAAGTAAATCACCAGAATCGACACACTTTAAAAAGCTGATAAATCTGACACAACTCCCAGAAGCCACAGCAGCAGCGCTGACGTGGCCGTTGACGCACACCGGTGTCGCTGCTCCTCCGTGCTTGCGGGCGCCGCTCGAGAGCTTATTTATGTGACAGCAATTCCGACATATCATCTTTCCATAACGGTATAAAAAAATCAGGTATTCCTCTAGTTTTTTTTATTATTGATATTTATGATGCCTAATATAATATATGTGACTTTTCTTCTACTTGCTGCACTGATTTATGTTTTCTGATAAAGTCTATTTCATGCAATTTTCATCAAGGAGGAAACAAACATGATGCATTGTGACAGTCTGGACCGCCTTGCCAGGACTGTTCCTCTGAGTGAGAGTTTCCATTTGGCCAGGTCTGCCAAGGCCCAGTCCCCTGTGGCCACTGCCACACTCTGCTCCTGTGTCCGGCAAGCACGAGGAGCCCCACACAAGGCTGGCACCCTGATGGGACTGCGTACTGGGCTGCGCCCACTTTCAGATCCCCAGACTGTTGGGGGGCTCGTCACCTGACCACCTTCCATTCACGACTCCAGGCACCCTGGTTTGCTTTCCTCTCGGACCTTCCCTTGCCTGACCCCTGGCACGTGGGGTCTGTATTCCAGGGGAACAGGAGAAACCACTCTGCCTGATGTTTGGATAAGAACCCAACACCTCAAGTTCAAGAGAACCCGGCTCTCACAATGCCAACCCCTCACTTTGTTCTCTCGAAGCGCTGGCTCTGCCTCGAGGCTGATGTCTCTATTGTGAGTCTCAAACTCGGACTGTGGACTTGTTTACTTTCTGTGCACATGCCTCCCGTGTCTTCCTGTGGGCCGCAAGCCAGAAAGGCCCTAGCTGCTGGGTCATAAACAGAAGTACAAAGGGAGGTGGGGACATGCATGCCGTGTTTAATGGTTTGTGTCATCCCGACACAGGGGCAGCTGTGTGACCGCAGGACCGCGGTCGCTAGAAGGCGGCCCGCTCCAGCTCTGGTGCCCCCTGCCCCTGGCCCAGCGCTCTCAGTCTGTGCGGGGGTCGGGTGGGGACTTGGTGAGTGCCCAGGGTCTTGCCGGGCCAGAGACGGTGTGTGGTGAACCACAGCAGCAGCCAGTATGGAGACAACCATAGTGGCTCCCGGAGAGAAGGCAGATGGAATTAAACAGGGTCTCTCTTCCCTGGTGTGTGTAATACTCATTTAAATATTTACTTAGAGCAAATACATTTTAATGAATTTTCAGTTAAATTAAATCAACTCACTGAACCACATTTCAGAGATCAGGAATGGGAAATGAACGCCAGGGGCGACTTGCTAATTCCTGCGTCGGGCCGACTGGAACCCGGAGCAACGGCCCGTGTGCGGGTGCTGCTCTCTTTCAGAGCAGAGCCCTGTGCGGCGGGTGAGGTGCTCACGGTCACGGTCACGGCCTGGGGGTGCCCAGCTGGGCCGACGCCCCACCGTCAGTTCTCAGGGGAAGGCGGGCTCAGGGAAGCTGAGGAAGTGTGGGTATGCTCAGCAGGAAGCCCGAGTGACGCAGAGGGTTCAGAACCAGCCTCGCCACCCCAAATGGGAAACACCCAGCAGACGGCTAATCACTGTTGGCCAAACGCTCTCAGCTCTGTCCTGAGCCTCAGAAAGTCTGGCTCCCAGTGGGTTTGGCCAATGGGCATGCCCACCAGAGCCCGGAGAGCCGGGGGGAGAGACCTGGTGGGGCATTCCTCCCCCTCCCTCCCGTCGATGGTTTGGGACTGAGACCCTGGCAGCAGTCACGCCCGTCTGGAATGACAGCTCCCGGAACACCGTCCCCGTCCAGGAATCAGCCTTGACTCTGGTGACACTGGCCACTCCTTTCGTCCTTCCAAAAGTAAATGAAACACAATCTATGAAAAATGCTAATAATAAAAAAACGTATAATGAACAGCTACAGAAACGTGAAGAAACAAGTAGCCTGAGTTTCACCATACCAAGCGCATTCATACAGCTGTGAAAACACAAAAACACAAGGTTTTGGGTTTTTTTTTTTGTAACCAGCTGTGTGATCACAGGTCAGCTCCCTGGTCATCACAGGCCACCTTGGCAGAGGTCAGTCCCCTGAAAACTGAGGACGACAGGGACACCTGTTGTGGGGTGCTCTGAGGACTCAAAGTCGGTGCGGAAGGCCAGGTCTCGCTCCTCTGCCTTATGGGAAGCAACAGCCAGGAATCTGCTGGGTCACCTCCCTCTGCATGGGGACTGAGGGCAGGTCCCCAGGCTGGGCCACGCCCGCTGCCCACCCAGCGCCCCGGCTTCAGACTCCCTAGTCTAGACACAAAGTTCACTGGAGCGAGTCTCACGGAGGTGCCAGGGCTCCAGGGCCCCTCCTTTTCGAGGCCTGGCCACGGTGGGCATGGCCTCGCACGTGCGCACCTGGCCGACTTCGGTGTCTAATACTGTGTTGCGCTTTTTTTCTCATGCAGCATTTGTTTCTATTGCATGTACTATACTGTGTGCACAATGTGTTAATTTTAAACAGAATTTAAAAAGCACAAATCAGGCATTCCTATTTTTTTCTTCTAATTTTCTCCCTCACTGCTTGAGAACTTAAGTCACTCTACACTTTGCATCCACAGCAGAAATAAATAAAATGTGGCAGATAAAATTTAGGTTCTAACAAGTCTTTGTGGCCCACAAATGGAATAACCTTCCCAGGTGATTATAAGTCCGTGGGGACAGCACACACGGCCGCCGCAATGGAGCCCAGGGTGCCACTTTCCAGCGGCCGTCGGGACTGCGGTCCACAAGCAAGCCGACCCAAACCACCGCGCTGCCTACCGCTGAGGGAGCCAAGTCCAAGTCCAAAGCCTTTTAGGGAACACAAGCATGGTTTGAGAAACAAGGCGGGGAGGCATCAGTGAATTAAAAGGTAAATGCAAGCTGATAACTGGTGTGAGTGAGTTATGGGGAGGGGCGCAGTGGGTGCCCCGCCCAGCCTGTCAGCCTGGGTTCCAGCACATATTTAAGGTGGGGGGGGGCACAGTTCCGTCCAAAAATAGTGAGAAGATTATTGAATCGTATTTTTAGGTATTCAAATCTATAACGCACATCTTCCAAAACTGATATAGTCTTTATTCCAGTGTTCCTAAGACAAAAAATTGCCAAAACATCTCCGCATAACTATGGGGTTAATTTGTTTATTTTTGGTACCTACTAATGAGGCAGTGAATTCATTTCCCTCTCCTATGGAAAATAATTACGGAGGTTTGTTGTAATTTGTCAAACCTTTTAGCCAAGGTAGAAACAGCAAGGCAAATACACTGCGTTTGCGAAAACATTAACCAAGGCTACTTTAATGAAAACTCGTGGCTGACCAGATGGTCGACAGAGAGACAGACAGGAAGAGGGAGGAGGTGGAGGAGGGAGAGGAGCAGGAGGAGGAGGGAGAGGGGGTGTCTGCCTTCTTTGACATAGAAAGTCATATTGCTTGCGTCCGCTGTGTTCTTCAAGCGAGGAGCATCAAGGGAGAGGCCGAAGGGAGGGTCAGTTCTTCGGAAGGTCCTGCTGGCACGCAGGCACTGCGTAAAGCAGGACGAAGCCCTCAGCGGGGCGGGGATGGGTGTGGCTCGCTGTCTCCGTGCTCCCAGCGGCACATGGGATGGTGGCCTGTGCAGCGTGGCCCGGGAAGTGGGTGTGACACAGGCCAGCGGTCACCACCCATCATGTACTTCCTTTCGCTGGTCTCCTCGCTTTCCAGATGTGTCTTCCTCTTGCTGTGTGGCAATGCCTCATTTGCCGGCTCCGGCTGGACCTGCACCGCCGGGTGGAGGGTGGGGTCACTTGCGCCCTTCCTGTCCTCCCACGGGCAGGTATAGCCACACAGCGGGGCGGGGGGGGCTGGGAATAGGAAAGGACCTTTTTTTTTTTTTGACCTGGAGTGTTTGGCATACTCAGGGTTTTCACTTGTGCATTTGTGGGTGTGAGGGATGGGAGCATCGGCTGTTACAGTTTGTCACAGCGCGGGGCACAGGAGGGAGGAGGAAGCCCTTTGAAGGGATCTGATGGTCACAGCTGATGGTCACCGTCAGCAGGACGGTGCAGGCCCCTGGAGTCTTTGATTTTACGTCGAGATTTTAAAGGACAAGAAAGCAGAAATCCATGCATTTGGGTCAAAAGGCGTGCAATGAGGTGAGAGGGAAAGCATTTTGTAGGTTTTGCTTCGTTCTGGCCCAAGCTTGGCGACCCCAGAGGCGTCCTCCCAGGCTCGATGGCGCTGCGCAGCTGTTTCTTGGAGGCAGTTTCCTCTTTATTTTGTACGTGGTTTGTTTAAAGAGCATGAGCCCACACACTCACACCACATGACAATGACATTCCTCAGTGACACACCTTGTTGCACGTCAGATGGAAACCTTGAACATCCGATTTTCCACCAGCAATCGGAAGCCAAGTTCTTTTCTGTTTACAGGCAGATGTTGGGTTCCTTAGCCCACGTTTTTTGCACTGCTGTGACACCGCCTCCTTCACAAAGTTAGAATTGACGGCGTTCTTTCAGAGCGGGCTGGAAAGAGCCGCAGCCGAACGCCATCTTGCTGTCACACGCTCGTCGGCGGCACAAGGCTCCTCTTCGCATTCCGTAGTTGAGTATGACGACTTCAATATCTTCCTGATGACATAATAACTGATCGATTCCTTAAAGAAATCGCCCTTACATTTTAAAATAAATCGGCCTCTTACAAGTCAGGTCAGGCAGTTCAATTTCCAGCTTTGCCTCTGATTCTCCACGGCCTGCTCTCTGCACAAGCACATTTTGAGTTTCCTTCACTCCCCGGGTTTCCCCGGGTTTTATTTGGTTGTCTCCGTTTTAGCTGTAATTTAAGTCCTCTTTGGGAGGGGAGCTTGTAATTAAAACCGGTCCTAATTGCCTGCTTTCATCTCACTGCTGCTTAATGAGGAGTTATGAATGCCAGAGGCTCGCGCTGGGAGATGTGAAGCCCGCCCGGGGCCGCGCTGGGGGTGCTCTCTCTGGTTCCGACCTCCAAGACGCCGACCGAGGTCCAAGCACGCAGGGTCTGTTTCTAAGGCTCGGTGGTGGGGGCAGGGCTGCCGGCTCTGCCTGTCTCGGCCATTGGCATTCAGATTCCGCAGAGGACGGGAGGCTTCCCGTGACTTTGGGTACGACTGTCTCGGGTCCTTGCTACCAAAAATGCTGGTGACTCTCCAGCTGTACGACCCAGCTGGCTTTCAGGACCGTGAGCTACACTCTGCATGTGCTGCTTGTTTATTTCATTTGATTTCCTCCTTTTCAGCCCCACCCCTCATTAACCTGGGTTCTTTCTCTGAGGTTATCAGTGAGAGGGGTCGCACGTCTGCACGAGTGACTTCCAGGCTTGCCTGAAAAACCCTTATTTGTGTTTGTCCTGCGTTTGCTGTAGCCCGCACTTTCACTTAGTTGCATCGACACAAGGAAATTGCCTCCATGCAAAAGTGGATCCATGCAAAAATTGGAAGTTCAGGTTTTTCTTGAACCTCCCCCATTTTCAGGGGCTCCCTGCAGCCCAGGCCTGTGAGCGTGGCTCAGGGTCTGGGCTGGGATCGAAATGAGCTGGGGAGAAAGGACGGAGGAAGCCTTTGCTGAATGTTTTTCATGTCTGCGCCTCATGAACGGTGTCACAGCAGACAGGAGGCTACAGCCTGGAGCGAGGCCCCATGTCTGGGGAGACGACTCAGCTCACAACAGCAGGGTTCAATACTGTGTGACCAACCAACCAACCAAAACTATATGGCCCTGGCTGGGGTGGCTCAGTGGATTGAGCACCAGCCTTTGAACCAAAGGGTCGCTGGTTTGATTCCCAGTCAGGGCACATTCCTGGGTTGTCGGCCAGGTCCCCAGTGAGGGGCACACAAGAAGCAACCACACATTGATGTTTCTCTCCCTCTCTTTCTCCCTCCCTTCCCCTCTCCAAAAATAAATAAATAAAATGTTTTTTAAAAAACACTGTCTGCGGTTCTGTGCCCTGTGGGTCTCATGTCCCGCCAAGTCTCTCCCACATTCTTGATCACTTGGCACCTTGCTTCCAAGTACAACTCAATTCCTGGCCAGGGCTTTGTCACAAACCCCCACCTCCTGGACCCAGGGAGCTGGAGGAAGTGCAGAGGACAACGAAGCTGCCCCCCCCCGCCCCCGCTACCATTGACTCCAATTTCCTGACACTGACCAGGAAGTGCCAGTGGAGGGGGAGGGGGAGGGGGGCACGGGCTTCGCCCTTCTCCAGCCCAGCCCAGCCTCCTCTCACCTGCCCCGCCCACCACGCATGGGCGCGGCGACACCCCTGTGAGTGCTCACTGGAAAGAGAATCTTTTCTGTTGAGAGGGACAGAGGGACAATGTGTGGCTGACGGGATGCAGGGACGTGGCCATTCATGATGGATGCTATATTCTGTGTTTAGAAAGGTGGTCAAACAGCCAGCAGGGACACGCTAGATCAGTCAGCCCCGTCTTCGGCATCGCAGGGCCTCTGAATGCGCAGTCCTGGCTTCTGTAGCCACGGGAACGCCAGCGTGGGTCCCGGATTTTCTCAGCACCCAGCTGTGGCCTGGCCCTCCTGTCAAAGCTGGGTTCCCCCGTTACAGCCGGTACCACTCTGCAACAGTGACACCCTGTGGCCACGTGCTGCAGCGACAGCAGCTCTTTTCCACCTGGATATGTAAAACATGATGACCTATGGATTCTGAACTGTGAAGGAACAGCCACAGATGCTGAAGGTTTTAGAATGGGAGAAAATCAGAACAGACAGTCGGCTGTTTTCACTAACAGAGCTTGAACTGCTTGAGCAATGACTCAGTGGTGGTGCTTGTTCCTGCTGCCCGCCATTATGAAAACGGCCGCACTGACCCTAGTTCAAGCCCCACCCCTGGCCAGACCTCTGCCCTGAGCAGGTTGCTATGATGCTGTGGAGGTGACATGGACCTGGTCTGGGCCGGGCGGGGCGCCTGCAGCCCAGGTACCTGCGCTGGTCTTGGAATGAGCCTGTCGGCCAGCCCAGGCCTGCACAAGGCACCCAGAATCTGCTCAGGCTCTCTGAGGGAGAGCATGGAATGGGGGTCCTGGTCCCATTTCTCCCTCCTCCATGCCATCCTGCTTAGGGTGCCGCTGTGAGAGACTGGGCACCCAGAGCCACATAGCCCTCCGCAGTCAGGGCGGAAAGAAGGTCAGGAAACCGGTTGGCCACATGACTAAGACAGTGTCCAGCCCTGATGTCACCACAGGGTGGCCGAGCCCAGCACGGCCCCTCCCTCCACACTGTCCACGCCATCTGCCTTCAATTGTTATCTTAGCGCATAATACTGCCCCCCCCCACCGGGCGCCTTTGTTCCCTTATTACAACACAAATGCACATTTTAGCAATGTTTTAAAGTGAAAATACACACTAAAAACAAAACTGGTTCCCCAGTTATGTATGTGTTTGAAAAGCGTCAGACACTTCTACCTGGTAAGTCTTATCTTGAATGTAATTAAATGACCGATTTTGGCATTTGATGTTTTGTGTCTGCCTCCTTCTGTGACAGCAGGTTCCACTCGGGTCAAGTCCCTCGTTCACCCCCAGCACATAACGCAGGGCTGGACAGAGCAGCCAATTCTCGAAAACATCTGTCCAATGAAAGTCGGCTGAGCAGAGAAGCGTCACTGTACAGCTGTAGTAAACATGGGGCGCAGCTGCCCCATTCCAGGGCAGGCTGCGTGCAAACTCCCACGCAAGGGCACCTTCCCACTGCCTTGGAATGAAAATCACTCCTCCCAGTGTCTACTGTGTAAGAAACTCGCGCCCAGTTCAGGCCCCGCAGCCACTCCTGGCTGGTTGGGTGATGTGTCTGTCTTCAAAGGCAGGCGGTGCCAGGGGGCTTTGAGGGGGAGCTCACCGAGGAGAGGTGACTTGTCCTAAGTGCCCTGGGGACAGCGCTGGTCCCGGGCACCAAAAGCAGGAGCCAGCATCATAAACTGTGTTGTCTTTTCCGCTGAAGCCTTATGAGTAGTTGGCACTGGACTGGCTGGCGTTTTCTCAGTCCTGGAGTGTCAGAGACACTCCGGTTCCTCCAAGTCTCCCCTCTCTCCAAAGACTGTTCTCGCAGGATGGGCAGACCTGGGGGAGGGGCAGCCCTCTGCCCTGGCTGGCACCCGAGAGTGGAAGCCTGGGGTCAGGGGTGGGGCTTCCCGAAGAGCAGCTCAGCTCACCACCCAGGGTCTCGATTAGAGCTCGCATTGTCCCTGCTTTGCCGCGGGCCTGACGACAGCCTTGGGGCTCCTCAACTGTGTTCTTCGCTGTGCGCTCTGCCCCGACTCACACGGAAGTGTCGCCTTGTCAGCCCACTCTGGCCACTTGTGTGCACACTCAGTCAGCCATATGCTTTCTTGCTTAATTTCTTTGCTTACAAATACAGACATTTGTCCTTATTTCATTCGACGTGGCGCCGCAAGCTGCTTTTTAGTCGCCGTTGTTTCTGAGTCGCGGGCTGCCACTCGCCTGAGCAA
The DNA here is from genome assembly GCA_004026765.1 of Micronycteris hirsuta. Taxonomy (NCBI): domain Eukaryota; kingdom Metazoa; phylum Chordata; class Mammalia; order Chiroptera; family Phyllostomidae; genus Micronycteris; species Micronycteris hirsuta. The sequence continues at coordinate 80,710 of PVJI01006101.1, forward strand.
CCCCACGGGTAAGGAGTGAGCACCCACTTACAGGGACTTTTTGTGGCATTTCTTCTCCTGCTTCGGACCAGTACTTACTCAAACTGACACATTCTTTTATTTACGTGATTTCATGTAATTTTTTCAGAGCTAATGGACTATTACTCTAGATTCCAATCAGTTCCCTGCAACATTCTAGTACAGATTATGATGTATTTACGTAGGCAGAATGACATATTTTCTCTACAAACCTCTTTCACATCACTTTTGGCAAATTCACTGTAAAAGCCCCTGACACTCCTACAAATGCCCCACTTGCAGTAAGAATGCCTTATACTCTGTTCTACCTTTACATGCTGGCAAATAAAGTATTTGCTGCCTCTTAAGGGGACCCCGCAGGGGTGTGTTGGCACCAGCTTTTGGTGAACCCGGTGCCTCCTTGGGTAATATATTTTACTTTCTTCCCAAACACCCGAGGTTACATGGGAACCTAGTGCGTGGAGTTGGGGCTATGAAGTGGACCTGCAGCCTCGGGAGACGGGTCTGTCCAGCTGCCGGGGCTTCTCGTTTTCACAGCTTTCCCACTCCTGTGATCTGGTAGGAGGAGGGAACGGTGGGCCGGGGCCCAGTGCGTCGGCCAGGAACAGCAGGCTCCCTGGGGAGCTCAGGTGCGTGCGCGTGCGTGTTAGGAGAGGGAGAGATGGAGGACACAGTTCAAAGCTGAGGGAGTAAGTACAGGTCACTAGCGAACAGCTGACCAGTTTCCGCATGTCCTCACGTGTGAACCACCTGCGAATCTGGTGCACACCCATCGACACAAACATAGAGCCCTGTTCACACCGGCGTGAGCCTTCCTTCCCGCAGTTACATGGGTGGTGCTTCCGACTCACAGAAATGGTGCTGCAGTTCCTGAAGTCCGGGGCTCCCAAGACAACAGAGCCTGGACAGGGGGCAGCAGCAGCGACCACCCGCAGTGGCAGTGAGGCGGGCGGGTGGAGAAGGGGCAGCGTCAGGGGCGGGGGTGGTGTGCATCGCACAGCAGGGCAGAGGCTGGAGCCACAAACACTTTCCTCCAGGAGAAGTGATTCCGGAGGACCAGCTGTTCCGCCCCCGTGAGAGCCACCGTCCCTAGTCTTCCTCCTCCTCACCAGCAGAGCACAGTCCTGTCCCCCCCACCCCCATCCCCTGCAGGGCATGGGCACAGTCCCTGTGGGCGAGCACCTTCTCCTGCGCCCACTCAGGACCTGCCAGATGGTTGCAGTGGGGGCCCTGCCTGAGGGTGGGAAAGCCCTAGAGCCCCCAGAGGGAAAGAGCGGACATGGGGCTCCAGGCAGGGGTTGGAGGAAAGTTGCTGATGCCGGGGAGCAAGCTGAGGCTGGAAGTGGCAGTGTGGCCAGGACCCTGCAGGCAGGCATTGGGCATGCTGGGCTGGATACTGGGTTCTGGGATCAGTGGGAAGACAAAAATCCAAGGGGCTGCGGGATGCACTGGGAGTGTGCCTTCAGTGGTGGGCGCGCCTGGCTGATGTCGGCACCCGGAGAAGGTAAATTGTGGGGGAAGGGGATGTCCCGGGGCTTCCCGGGGGTGTCCGGGCGGAGTGAGGTCCCTCTGGGGGATCTGGCAAGCACTGCTGCTGGGTGCCCCCTCCTTGGACATGCAGATGCGCTGGGCCCTGCGGCCCCGACACCCCGAACTCAGACCATCCGCAGACCAGGCACTGATCTCTGGAAGATGAGGGGCAAAAATGAGGGGTGGTGTCTGTCACTTCTCCTGCACCCAGTACTCTGAGGGGCTGTGGGAATGGGGAGCCCACTACTTTGTGCTCTCTTTTCTCAAACCCTAGGATCCCATCTGCATGTCAGCTGGTTCGGTCCAACTGGGGCTGGGAACCTGGTGGGTTAGCTGGTCCCTGCCCCGTTGCCTCCCAGCCATTGGGTCCCCAGAGTGGACACTGGCCCATGGAGGGGTGGCTCACCGCGCAGCCCACGGGGACCCCTGCTTCACAGAGATGTGGGATCATCCTGCATGCAGGTCCTTGGGACTTCTAGGCTGGAGGTTGCTGGCCGGATCTGGAGGCTCAGTGGCGCACAGGTGTGCAGCTGAGGCTGCACGTCTCTGGTCTAAAGTGGGCCCATCACCTTTGCCACCGTTACTGCGCACAGGAGACCCAGGGCAGCAGGGGAGGGGCGGGGCGGGCCGGGTGGGGGCTGGCGAGGTGACACTTTCCCACTGCGGGCGGCGCCAGCAGTCTTCCCTAGCCTGCTTTTTGAGCCCAAGATCACCCAGCCCAGGACAGAACGTCCTCTCCATCCCGCTGCTTTTGGCCTGAAGCTCTTCCAGCTCGGCTCAGACAGCTCACCTGGCAGCGTCTGAGGAGGGGCGTGATGCCAGGTGAGATTCGAAAGCAGCATCTGCTCCTCAAAAGTCACGCCCAGCCTCACTGTCTAGGAAGTTGCTCCTCCTGAGGCTGCAATTCCCCAAGAGCCTAACTGGGTCTTTTTTTCCTTTCTTTAAAAAAATGTTTTCTACTGTTTTAAAGCAATGCCCTGCCTTTCCAGAGTTCCAGCTAGGCAGAGATGGGGGTTGGGGGTGGGGTAAGAGGCACTTCCTTTTTCTCTTTTATTTGAAGGGTGAAGCGGATCACCAGACTGAGGGTACAGGATAAAGTGGGGTGCAGAGATGCGTGGTGACACGGATCCCCCCGGGGGTGAGGTACACAAAGAAGTGTCCCCCAGGAGGCTACCTTTGGAGCACAGACCTGCAGGGAGCGAAGGGACAGCCCTGGAATATTTGGGGAGGAGCCATCCAGGGGAGGGGACAGTTAGGGCTGAGGCCAGGTGGGAACAAGCTTGGTGCTGGAGGGACAGCCAGCAGGCCCTGGGCTGGAGCAGAGAGTGGGGAAGATGGGGCAGGGACCCTTCTTTCTTGACAGGAAAATGCGTGTCCCATGGTGGACTGGGCTCCATGTCCACCGTCCCCTCTCTTCCTCAGGAACAGGGCTCTGACGTTCTGCTGAACACTCAACCACCCAGAATGCTCACTGCCTCTCCCCATGTCCCCTGCAGCTGGGTGGGGCCCCATCACTGGGTCCCGAGCTTTGATACGTAAAAGGGAGTGGCACGTGCAACTTCCAGGAAGTGTCCCTCAGTGAAGGAAAGCGCTCTTCTTTGTCCCCTGTTCTGCTGGCTACAATCTGGGCCACGCAGCAGGGGGTCCAGCAGCCACTTTGCACCATGAGGTGCTTGCTCGTTGGAATGGCAGCTTTGCACAGTGGAAGCTCTGCCCAGGGGGACCTGTCTGCCTGTGATGGGCAGCTGGGGAGCAGGCCTCCCACATGGCCAGAGTGCCCCTCTGGGCTGGGCAGATGGCCTCTGGACTTCAGGAATGTGAGGGACAGGAGCTTTTTCTTTCCCTGTGACTTACAGCTAAACCTCTCCTCTACCTCTCCAGGGAAGGAATTTTCTGTCTCTTGAATTGCCCCGTACAGAGCTTGCCTGAGAGCACACTTTATTTTTTTACAAAAATCAAATATTTACTGCAGAGAAAAGCAAATGCGCCTTCGCTTCTGTTTCCCGGAGAGCGGCTTTGAGAAGGGGTGTGGTGGGACGTAAACACCATGTGTGTCTCCATGGTCTCGGTGAAGCTGGGCCCCGCCACTTGGGGTGTGCACCGTGATTTTAAAACAAAGATTCTGCTTTTACTTGAAAGGGTCCTGCTCCTATCAGAATCTTGCACTTTGCCCATCCTAACTTAGGATAAAAAGTCAGGGGGAAGTTAATTTGACAGCAAGAACAATGGTCTAGAATCTACAGATCTCAAAACGTTTTGAATTCAAGTGAATGATGGCCTTTTAAATACCCTTCTAACCTGGTGAAAAACAATGTATTTCCATGAAGTGACTGCAGGGCCGGGCAAGCAGCCCTGGTTCCTGGAACACCCTGGGCTGGGGGGACCAGGCTGGAGGAAGCGCCTCCCTGCCTTGCACGGGAAAACCCAGACCCTCCTCAGGGAGGAGAGCGGCTGCCCCAGACCTTGGCTCCAGTCCCACGACCCTTCATTCAGCTCACCCCTAAGAACAGGCTCCAAGGTCCAGAAAACTACCAGCTTGCAAGGCACCTGTGTCCGGAATGCACGTCCTGAACGCTTACCCTGCCAGGTGATGGCGTGGGGAGACGGGTCTTTGGGAGGTGACCAGATCACCTGACGGGAGTCAGGAGCTCCCCGCCCCTTCCTCCACGTGAGGACACCGGGAGAAGAGGGCCCCTCGCCAGACACCGAATCTGCCCCCAGAAGCGGGAGAAGTGAATGTCTGCTGTGTAAGCCCCCAAGGCTGTGGTATTTTGGTCATGGCCGCCTGAGCAGACTGGGGCAGAAATTGAGGGGCGGGAGCCCTGATGAACCGACCAGAGGGCTGCGGACCCAAGGCCATGCAGAGCCCGGTGGACGAGGAGCGCTTGAGTCCGGCAGTCAGACCGAGGGTGGTCCAGGACGCGGCCTCTGACCACGCTGAGACAGACGCCCAGAGTCCCGGCCGCAGTGGAAAGCCCTTCGCCAGCTCCCTGACCTCAGCTTCCCCCTGAGACCAGCGCATCTCCAGCTCATGTGGAGACGTGCTCCCCTGCGGTGAAGAACCGTGTTCTGTCTGTGAAGCTGGGAAGATATTAAAGGGGGACTTCGTGTGATGGAGCACAGTACACGCTGTAGGCCTGGCGTTCCTCTGTCACAAGTCATTGGTCAGAAACTACGCTGCACATCACCAGCGAGCAAGGTGCACAGTCCATTTCACTGAAGACACCACCGCCTCCTGGTTCCAGGTAAACAGGGGGATTAAGCCTCCGTCGCGCTCTGCTCGTACTCCACAGCTCGAACACCCACTCACCGCCTGCTGGGCCCTACAGCCCTTTGGGGCACAGGCGTTCCATCCTGTGCGGGTGGGCTTGTCGCAGCGTCTCAGGACATTGATGCCTGACTTCCTGGCTAGGGAACGGCGGTGATTGGACGGCACTCACCCAGTGTCCTGTTACCAGGGCTTGGGAGGCCTACTGGGCTGTGGTAGGGAAACTTAGGGTTACAGCGAGGGGTCAGAGCACAGTTACGTCAGGGGATGGGAGAGTCCTTGTAAGGGTTTGTCCCCTACGGTCCGGTGTAGAGGCCCCTGAGACCAGCCACACTGAGATGGAAGAACGAGGCCCAGAACTAAATGGTCAGATGGGGATCAGTGGGGGTCTTTCCTGCTCATTCATGTGGGGTAAACAGGGTCCCCCCAAAATTCACACCCCTCTGGGAATTCAGATGGGGCCATATTTGGAAACAGGATCTTTGCAGATGTAGTTCGTTCAGGGTCCTGAGACAAAATCATCCTGGACCGGCCTGGGGCCTGGTGCTCCCTGCCCCACAACCCCATTTCCAGTGAGAACTCAGACTCAGAACTGTACCCCCCAAGGCTGCCAGGTCCCAGCCAGTGACCGCCCAGGATGAGGGGCAGCGGCAGAAGCCCGGCTGCTTCTGTTGCTGAGTCAGAAAGTGGGCTCGTGTGCACACGGCGTTCATTTCTGTGCGGCCTGCATGCCAGGAGGCGGCCAACACACTGCCTGGCCCGTCCCCCCGGCAGGCCTGTCTGGGGTGTCTCGAGGCCGCGTGCCACCTGGGGGTCTGCCACTGTTTGGCAGCAGGTGTCCAGAATGAGCGGCAGGCAGATGGCACTACTATGGCCCCTGACGGTGCAGAGTGAGCGCGGGGCTGTGCAAGCAGCTGTTATCTCGGTGACAGAGAAACAGCTCTGCAACTGAGAGGAGCAACTGTAAAATGTCACGGAGAACGTGTGTCCACTGGTTACACTGTGCAAATGACCGGAAATGCGCACCTTCGTCTGTCTCGGCGAAACGCTGTGCACTCCCCAAACACTCTCCAGCGTGGCTGCACAGGGGTGAGCACTGAGCTCCAGACCATCCAGTGCGGCCCGCCCCCCACAGCCACTGCGGCTCCCACCTCCCGGCCCAACGCTCCGCCCGGTGAGCTGTCACGCCAGGAGCACAGAACAGGGTGTCAGACGTGCTGGCACTGCTCAGCGCACACCAGAACACGGAAGTGGGAGGGGGTTTCTCCTAGATGGCAGACCAGACTCAGCACAGAGAAGAAAACCCTGAAGCTGCCGGGTCCCGCTGACTGGCCTGCCTGCAGACAGAGCTCCGCGAACCTGGGTTTTCTTAAGACAGAAGACGGAGAGAAAGCCGACTGGAGAAGTTCAGGGAAGTAGTTGGTCGGTGTCCGTCAGCGACAGGCTCAGGTGTGCGATGACCGCGGTGTGACATGGCTTGTCTTTCAGGTTCCCTCAGTGCCATTCATTCTTGTGCCACGTTTAATAGGACGGCTACTGGTGGCCCATCTGTGAAACGTGCTTTTGTGAACGAAGTTCTGCTGGAACGTGGCCCCACCAATGGCTTCTGTCTGACAGCTGGACAGATGTCCCAGTGACAGGCTCCAAAGTGTTGACCACCTGTGTCTTCACAAAGCCCATCACAGGCTCTGACAGCTGCTGGGTGCAGCTGCCGGGTCTGCTCCGTCTACCGGCTCCGAAACCTTCGGCAGGCAGCTGAGGTTCTGGAGGTGAACTGGTTCCTAAAAGTGATAAAGTAACCCCTGCCAGGGTCCCGCACGGGTCCATCATGAGGGCTGAAGATGGTGACGTGGCGCTGCCGCAGCAGGGTGTTCGCTGTGCCCTCAGAATGTGGCCACCTTCAGGAGGTATGCTCCCTCGAATTCCGTGTGTCCATAAAAGACGGGTGAGTCTCGCATCGTCACGGGCAAAGCCATCGGAGTTGCAACCAAGCAGTGGGCGCTGGCAGCAGGGACAGCCCAGGTGTTGTGGCAGGGCAGACGGGGTCAGGCGGGGGTCTCAGGCGGGGTCAGCCCTCGAGCCTGCAGAACGAGCACAGCAGACGGCGACCCCAGCTGGTGTGCAGGACGGTGCTGTGGGCCCAGAGCGGAGGCCCACATGGGATGATATGGGAAGTATCAGCATCCCTGGGGCAGGGAAGACGCTGGCTGGGCTGGCCAGGCTGTTGGGGCTGGACCCTGGGATGCCTCTCTGTGCACTGAAGGACCACCCAGGGGAAGTGGGAGGGGATTCGCTCATTATTAAAATAGAGAGTTGAAGTGAAAAGGAAGTGATCTCGGCTCCCATGAAGGAAAAGCGTCGAGGCCCGCACAGGCCGGAGGCCTGGTGCTCTGGCTCCGCGGCATGTAGCTCGCGCCTCGGCCCTCCCCAGACCACCTCCCGCGTGCTGCCCCAGAGACAGTCACTGCTGCTCTTGGGGTGTCGTCTCCTTTTCCGGAAGTCGGGGGTAATGAGAGTGGAACGAGATTATATGAAAAGTCAGGTTCTGAGGCAAACTTTACCAATTTTCAAAATAACCTTTGAAAATCCTTCTAGTATCATTAATTCACGGGGAGCAGGACTCTTAGAAGCTGAAAATGCCAAAAATTAACTTTTATTTTCTTTTTTTCTTGGCCTTCCAGCTGTGGCCGAATTGCCTGGGGCAATAGAGGTCAAGATCTCCTTTCACAGAGGTTGCGGGGCAGGGAGGCAGAGTCAGAGGCTAAATCAGAATTCTCTCTGTTTTCGCTTCCGTGTTAATGCGCCCACATAGCTGAACTGTCGTTTCTGTTAGACATGCACGTGATGCAATTCTACTGTGGAGTTTGGAAAGACAAACAGACCCTGCTTAGAAAAGTTCACAAAGAACCTGACCTGAGACCCAGTGATAACATCAGGTGTGGCCGTGGGCATGTGCTGTCCACCTGGGGCTCAGGAAACGCCAGGCAGAAGGCGGGGGTGCTGGGAGCCCCTCGGTGGCTCAGGTCCCAAGGTGTGAGGAAGACCAGGAACAGCTGGGGCAGCTGCTAGGTGACAGGCGTGGGACACAGCCACACTTTGAATTCCCCTCCAGCACCAGGCAGGAGCCACCCACCAGGCCCTGGGCGAGAGTGAGCAGCCCGCCCAGCAGGGCCCCTGCTGCTGCGGCGCCATGAGGCTGGGGTCGCACGCCCTCCCCTCGCCATCTCCTCGGCTGTGAAACGGCAGCACACACAGCGGTTTATAGAGCAGTTCTTCTCTCTGCTTTGAAATGCACCCGAGACGTGCGTTTGTGACTTCTTGGTTTCTAAATGTGTCATAAAGGGTTTTCAGCAACAGCAACACACTTCCGTAATAATATTCCCGTAACGACTATGCCAGAGAGACCAGCACAGAGCAGGGCATCACGGCACAGCATTTTGTCAGTCAGACGTGTCTGAAGCAAGAATTCACGGGGGGAACCTGTGCAAGCTCTCCAGTTCCCAGGGGGAGGCAAACCACGCCGATCAGTGGCAAAATAATTGCAGCTGTTGTTCCCTTTATGTCTTCCACGTGGTTTCATTGTCCCTGGCCAGGTTACCCGGCCTGAGCCATCTCTCCCGGCTGGGAGCCTGGGCACTGGAGTTAGTGTGCTGGACCACGTGGGACGGAGCTCCTCTCTCTAGTCAGCACGCTCAGAGGGAGACTGGGTCACAGGAACGGGGTCCCCTGGCCTTCACAGGGGAGGCCGAAACGGGCCAGAGCAGGGACCTGGGAGCCCTGGGGGATCCCAGGGTTGTCTGTGTCTGCCTCCCTCCTGCTCCGCCTTCCCCTCTGACTTGGCCCCTCCACTTTCTGCGAGGCAGGCCCAGCAGCCTTCCGTGGTGTCCAAGCTGGAATGCTCGGGCCTGGCCGGCGGCTCCTTCTGCGGGAGCTGCCTTACTCCTGGGGCTTATGTGGGGGCGCCTGCAACCCTCCAGGATGCTTCCCCGGATCTGCAGAGAACCTCCGCCCGTGGCGGGAAGGGTGGCTGCTCCTCGGGCACCTCATCTAGGACACCGTTTCAGTTTTAAGCCTCGATCAAATGTGACATCCAATCACAGTCGATATTGGTTACAAACACAATGTTACAATAATTAACGGGCCAAATTGTCACTAACAAATCCAGTTAAGTAATGCACATTTCACCTTGTCTCGCGTGACTGTGACGTCTGAAGGGCAGTGGGGGCTGTTCCTTCAGTTTTCATGTTTCCGGTGGTGGCCGATTCTCCTGTGGGGGAGGCAGCAGCATCATCTTGTGAACACAGCACTTATGTTTGAGAAGGAGGAAGCTTTTATTATTTCTCAGCCTCACTGAGCTGCAATCGACCGATGAAGATTGTTTATATTTAAGGTACACTTTGCTGTTTTAAAGTCTGCACACCTGTAAAGTGACCCCCACAAGGGCGTCAATACCCACATCCCCCGCTGTGCACGGGCCCCATCTCTCCCTGAGCGGGCTGGGTGGTGAGCTGCGTGGTACAGATGCTCCAGACCTGCTGCTTGCTTGGCGAACAGCCAGGGCACGATACAGTGTTGTTACCTGGAGTCTCCATGCCTCCAGAACGTCCAACTTGCATAGCTGAAACACTGCCCCCCAGTTCCCTCCCCAGTGGCCCCCCAACACCCGTCTACCATCTAGTTCTGAGTCTGTTTTAGATTCCACGTCTGCGATCACACGGTGACTGAAATGAATCCTCTTCACTGTCTCAGTGTTGGGTCTGCTCATC
>PVJI01006102.1:0-89847 GCA_004026765.1 Micronycteris hirsuta
GCATACTCACAAAGTCGTGCAGCCATCATCACTATTTAATTCCAGAACATTTTCTGTACCCCCCAAGAGAAATCTCTACGGTTATCCCCACCCTCCTCTTCCCCACCCCACCTCCTAGCAACTGCCGGTTTGTTTTCTGTTTCTCTGTGTTTGCCTGTTCCGGACGTTTCATGTAAATGGAATCATACCATATGCGACCCTTTGTGTCTGGCTCCTGTCACTTAGCACACTGTTTTCAGGGCTCACCCAAATGTCAGCATGTAGCATGTATCAACCAGGACTTTATTCCTTTGTCTCTATTGCCCAAAAATGCCTCATCGTATAAATAAGCTATATTTTATTTCTCCATGCGTCAGTCAGGAAACATTTGAGTAACTTTCACCTTTGGTCGCCATGAAGGGTGCCGCTATAACACCCGTGCTTGTGTTTCTGTGCAGACACGCGTTTTCACGTCCCGTGGGGGCGTGTCCCAGAGTGGAATTGCCGGGTCAAATGCTCGCTGGCCTTGGAAACAAGAACGTCGAGCTGGTCCAACAGACAACCGTGACCGACCTGTTATCTCTGCCAGGGTGAGCCAGGCCCGTCTGCTGGGTCCTGAGGGGAAGATAAGCACGTGCAGCTGCCTGTACAGTTAGGCGGACCGGCTGGTAGGGGCAGGTCAGCCTAGGGAGGGTGCTAGGGATCCGATTTGCTGGTGATACAAACGTGGGGCAGAAGCCGGGCCCAAAAGATCTCAGCAAGCTGGCGACTGTCCAGGGATTAAACAGAACAAAGAAGAACGCAAGGTCCTGAACATAGAATCACCACATAATCCAGCAATCCCACCTCTGGGGATAACTCCAAAAGGGTTGAAAGCAGGGCCTCCAACGTGTCTGTGGCAGCATCTTCACAACTGTCCAGGGTGAAAACCGCCCGAGTGCCCACCGATGGGGGAATGGATAAGCAAAACGCGGTGCACACTCACAGCGGAGGAGGACTCAGCTCTGCGGAGCGAGCAAACTCTGGCACATGGACAAATGCTGTATGATCCCACTTGCACACGGTACCTGGAAGAGTCGAACTCACAGAGACGGAGTAGAGCGGCGGTGGGGAGGCGAGGGGAGGCGGGGGGGGGCGTTACTGTTCCGTCGTTACCGTAACTGAGATCCGTTTTTGCAGGATGAAAAGAGGTCTGGAGACGGAGGCGGTGATGGCTGCACAGTGAGGTGAGCGCACTAATGCCCCCGAACCGGACACTTCACAGTGGGTAAGATAGGAAAACACAGGCCTAATCACAGTTTTTTCAAAAAGGCAAGGTCCCGAAACTAGGTCCCCCGAGCCCACTTCTCCAGCGCAGGTTTGAGGGACAAAGGTCGGGGGCCTGTGTGAGGGTGCGTGGGACTTTCGGAACTGCAGGGAGTGTGGGGGCGGCCTGAAAACCCTCGAGGGGAAATCGTGATGGCAAGACAAAAAGTTTGGAATCCTGGACAAAGGGGGCTCATAGTCCCCCCCAAGTCTGCTCCCCTCCGGGCTGACCCCACACACTGGGGGACATGGGCCGGGTCCGTGGGGAGCATCCGGGAAGGTGAATGGTTCTAAGAGCCCCACCAGGATTACAGTAGAAGGAACTGGGAGTATTTGGCCCCGGAAAGCAGAGAGTTGTCTTCAGATTATGCGCTTACACTTCCTGGGAACCCTCCCAGAGGCCGGCCAGCACGGGGCCTGTGTGTGGACAGCACAGGAACATCATTAGCCAACACAAGGAAGAGCTTTCTGGCAAAAACAGGCGACTAGAAGGAGACCTGAGAAAGGAGAGCTCTTACAAATAGGCCGCAGGGACAGTCTCCATTACAGGGAGTCAGTCTCAGTCAAAGTACACAGGCTTCTTCGGTGTGGAACTTTCCAGAGCCTTCCATGCGGTCATGTGTCTGAGACGTACCGGGGAGAAACAGCACACAGACTCGCCTGACCACACCGTTCTGCGCGTCTGGGGAATTTCCACCCAGGGAGGTGCGCCCGGCCACCCGGTGTTCCACGGGGAACACTTTGGGGAACACGTCTCTGGGCAGTTCCAGAAGGGCGGCCTGTGAAGCGAACAGGACAACCGCCTCCGTGCTGGAATCAGAATGACACGTCCTCCACGCACTGCTCAGCGCACAGCGCCCGGTCCAGCAACGTGCTGACAAGGAGACTGAGCAACGAAGGGCGGTGCCTTCGAGCTGGGAGTCACGGGGGCCAGACACCAAGGGGACTACGTCCGAATGCAGAAAAGGAAGGAAGGAGAGAGAAGGCAGGAAGGGAGCAGCCACCAAGCTTAGGTGAAAAGACTGGGGAGGGCCCCAGAAGAGGAGGTAAACTGGGGCGAGGATGGAGATAAGAAAGGTCAGGGAACAAGGCAGGAATCTGTCCTCATGGGGGCGGGGGCAGGCAGGGGGGACCAGGGTTCCCATCACCTCACCTGGAGGGACAGAGCCGCCTCAGCACCAAGGGGCTGTGGATCGGAGCTGTGTGTGGGGCGGGGCTCAGACGCTACTTCTTGTATTTCGCATCTGGGCTTCCGACCGAGAGGAGTCCAGAAGGTTTAGGAAATGTTTCTTTTAGGCCCTCAAGCCTGCAACATTCTCCAGGCCTGTGTGAGAAAGGGCCTCAGCCATGCTCGGGAACAGGCTGAAGGAGAGTTTGGCTGGACCACTGTTTCCTGCCGGGAAGCAGAAGCCTACCACCCACGGGGCCGATCCCAGACAAAGGGGCCAAAGCTGCAGCTGGGGCGGCCCCGTTGATGTCCTGCCGGGAGCCACCAGCTTGGCACAGGAATAGACGGGGTGCACACAAAGAGGGGACATCTCCAAGGCCAAGAAAGACAGGGAAGAAAGGGGTCACGAGCCAGCCACCGCCTGCACTCCCAGGGACTCCGCAGGGCAGCTTCCTTGTGCTCCTGCTGGAAGCACAGGCCAAGTGCCATCTCTGTAAGTCCTGGCAGGACTATAAAGCGGCCACATCAGTGGCATCTGCACCCCTCCCCCGTGGAGCTGGGATTGAGAATTCCAATCGTCTACGAGGGTTTGTCCGCAGTCCCTTCCTACAGAGCCGGCATTTGTAAGAGAGACAGGAAACCACCCCCACCCCTTCCATCTTACTGCTTGCTCTGCTCCTCTCACAGCATCTGGGACCACAGACGTGTGTGTGCGGCGCGCACAGTGGGGTTCGCGGTGCCCAGTAACCAAGACCGGCCTGCTTTGCAGTTCGCAACCCACTGTCTCGTGTACTAGTCCCCTTCACCTTGGCAAGCCCTCTGAAGAATGAATAGAAGCTGTCTGCATGCATCGTTTTACTGAGAGCTGACTGAGGGGCAGGCCCTGTGCTCGGTCGCCTCACTGAGTTCCACAGTGCTGTGAAGTGGTGGTTACTGACCCCACTGGACAGACGTGACCACTGAGGCAGGCAGCAAAGCCAACTCCTGTGGGCCGGGGCGAGCCTGGGAACTCCTGAGCAGGAGCATGGCTTTCCACAGGTGCAGGGAACGCAAGAACGGTCACTGGCTGGGTTTACACCACGTGCCCCTCTACTCGGTGCGGGGGGCACAGGACATCCTGGACATGCCAATGAACAGACCACTGCTATCACCGTGAGATTTACACCTTTTACAGTTTATCCCCGGAGCCTGCGGCAGAAATGCTGGGAGCCATGCTGCTCAGTCCTGAATGTGGTAGATGCCGATTTTGGTCTTTAGGGCATCCTGCTTTGGACTGCCCAAATGTGCCAAGTCACTCATTTGTGGCCAAGACAATACTGGTGCTGCCATCCTGCAAGCATGTGGACAAAGTCTCATCAGCCAAGCTCTTCACATAAATTGTAACTGATTTAAACCCCCAACTCCTCTGAGGGATATAGTACCATTTGGCAGATGAAGAAACTGGGCCCATCAAAGTCAACCAGCCCAAGGTCATGAGGCAGAGTGAGGTGAATGAGGAGAACCTCCATCAGGACGCCCGAGCCTGCAGCCCGACCCTGAGGCTGGGACACACGGCCACCAGAGGTAGGTTCTGGGGAAGGAAGATTCAATACCAGGTCACCCTCCCCCCCCCACCCGGCCCCAGTGACGGTTAACCAAGATGGAGACAGGTTAGCCAAAGCTAAGGCAGAGAGAAGTTTGCTGGGAAGTCAGGGGTCAAAAAGGTAAAGGCCTTTCTGAAGGTTGTAAGACTTCCTACATCAGGACCACATCTCGTGGTGGGCGCGGCTGCAGGTCCCTGAGCAGAGGTGCCACCAGGACAGGCCCAGGGAGTAAACGACCCTCTTCTTCAAGGCGCTCAGAGCCCTTCTCCCCAAACAACGGCAGTGTGGAAGCCCCTTTAGACAAGGCCGTCTGCAAGTTGCAGATCTTACTCCAAACTCCTGGGCCTGTGGGAAAGGCGAATGCAATTGGATATGTTGTCTTTATTCTAGAAAACCCTTTTGCAGTCTGCCCCCCAGGAAATGCTATGACCTTCCCTGCAACTTGGAATCCAGCCCTGAGAAAAAGGACCAGCACCTAGAACAGCCTGCCCAGGTCGTGCCCACCTGCACTGCTCAGACGGCAGGGCCACCTGCCAGGCATCTCCCCCTGGAGACAGACAGCACTTCCCAGCGCTGGGATGTGGGACCAGGTCCCAGGGGAGCCTGGAAGGGGAAGGCCCGGAGAGGGAGGCGACCCACCCGGTGAGGCTCTGCAGGGTCCCAGTCCTCAGCCTGTCTGGGGCTCTCTCTCTCTCTGCAAACCTGGCCTCAGCCTGCGTTCACACCACCCCTCCCCCCACCCCGTGTCAAACCATCAAAATACAGGGCCCAGCAGAAGCAAGGCCTGCCTGAGTGTGGTTGGTAGGGTAATAACATGGGTGTAATAACTTATTGTTCTAACTTGAATAATTCACCTAAAACGTCATATGGTGTGCTTGAGTGTGACATTAGTATGTTACAGAATTCCATGCTTAGGACTTTGTAATAAAAGCTTTTGCAATAAAAAAGGGGCGTTATTTGCCAGACCCTGTATGTTCTTTTGCTCCCTGTAGTTTCCACCTTTCAACTGCCTGCAGGCATACTAGACTTCCCGCAAGCCCCCGTCGGCCCACCACGAACGTCTGATCTCCTTCTTTCTGATAATTTAAATTCTAACCCAGATTGCTCACAGTGAAGACAACCCGGGATATTAAGGGAAAACCGCGTGCAATCCCAAGGCCCCGCGCTGGTGTTTCCCGCCGCTTCCCTCCAGCCCTCCTCTGGGTTGGTGATCTTTTCCCACGTTTTTTCTTTAAAATGTCCTCAGTCCCTGTCATATTTGTACTCACCAGGATTTGTCGGGGAGACTTAGGTCCCCATCGGCCCCCTGCAGATGTCCCTGTAGACACAGGCCAGGGTGTGAGCCCAGCCCTGCCTCTTGCTGGGGAGAGGCCTGGGCTGGGGGCACTGAGAGGCCAGCCACACCTGCAGGGTGGGAGAGGCCACCGGGGACAGCACGTCCGCCCTGGCCTGCACCCAGGAAGCCCGCAGCCAAGGAGCAGAGGGGGCTGTCTCTAAAAGCAGCACCTGTCTGCAGCCACGGACAGGATGCAGACAGCTTCCAGGGCTCCCATTCCGAACAGCTGCCCACACCCAGCTGGGTCTCAGGTTCTGCCGCCTTGGCATTCTGGGGGGGGGCGGCCCACAGCCACAGCTTGCTGTGGCCCCTGGTCCTGTATCCCCATGAGCCCAGCCTGTCCAATGTGAGCGGGGCAGGTCTGCTTTGGAGGGCTCACTCCTACGGACTGGGGCCAGCACTGGCTGGTAGGGTGGGGTGGGGGGAAGGGGGACAGGCTGAGGTCTCTGAACACAGGGTCCAAAGCTGTGAGTACTCATGACCTGGGAAAGCTCCTGCCGGCCTGGCCAGAGGGGCCCCGCTGGTGCCTAATCCTCACCCCACCAAAGGCCCGCTAGCGAGGGGGCAAGGGCCGGTCTCCAGGGTCTGCCCAGAGCTGTTCCCTCCTCTCTCCATGAACCACTTCCCTCTTGGCTTCCACTGGGCTGAGCTCCTGGGTTTTCTTGGTTTTCACTGAATAATCTTGCCTTAAAGGAAGAAAGAAGCCGCCGGCCTTTGTCTGCCTGTGGCTAAGCCATCAGAAACTCCCCAGGGATCCCTCAGAGGGGGGTTCTCAGGAGAATGGCAGTGCCCCAGAAAATGCCTCAGTGTTGGGGGGATTGCCCCCACCTCAAACCCCACCAGCAGTCGGAATACCCCACTTTTCTTTAGAAAGGCCTTGTACGAGAGTCATGCATTCCAAACAGGTAGGGGCTGGCCACTCAGAGTGTGGTCCCCAGACCAGCTCAGGCAGCGATGGTTAGAAATGCAGACTCTCAGGCCCTACCCCAGACCTGCTGGATCAGAACTGCATTCATATAAGGTTCCCTGTGGTGCCCAGGCTCTTTCAAGCAGGAGGAAGGCACTGTGCCAGGCTATCCCCAGAGCAGGTGACCCTTCCGGGGTCCCCCCTGCTTCCTGTGAGTGTCCCTAACAGGGCCTATCTACACGAGCCTCAGGACTCCCCAAGGTCACAGGATGACCCTTCCTCCTCCAGACTGCCCAGCTGCTCATTCTCTGAGGTTCCGGCTTCCTTGCCTTTGTGTGGGCCCTCCCCAGCTGTCAGACCATCCGCTGCTCCTTCCCTCCTTCAGCCCTTCCTGCTGCTGCAGGCTGGGAATCCAGATCCCCGAGTGTGTTAGTTACCACTACAGGCAAAGCGAGCATACACGGGCTCTGAGCAGGGGCCAGGCCGGGGCGGGGTGGACTCTGAGGAGTTAAGTACAAAAGCCTGAGCCCCAAGTCTTTGATTTCCAATCAGGCTGCTCGGATGAGCTCCATTCACTCTCTCACTCACCACCTGGCTCCTGGCTACCTGCGCCTCTCCTCCCGGGAGCAGAGGGAAAGCACAAAGGCCAGTCCCCGTGGGGAGGCAGGGGTACAAAGAGACCGTTGAGCTGCGATAAGGCCGGAACTCGGGCAGAGCTGGAGTGGAAGGAGGCGGCTGGGACAGAAGAGCAAACTTGCTGAGAGGAAGCCCCCATCGCCAGTCCAGTTCAGAGGGGCTGGGTGTCCCAGAAGGGGTCACGGGCCCACTCCCCCAAAGCATTCTGGGAGTGTGGTGTCTGCGTAAAACCAACAGGGGGCGACCCCCAAACAGTTTGGGGCAGAGATGTGAATCAGATAGCTGTTTCAGAAAGACCACTCAGCTCAGTGTGCAGGATGGATTTTTTGGGGGGTTGTGGGGTAAACAGACTAAGGCAGGGGGCCCAGGTGGGGAGCACACACAGTCCTAGCCATGGAGGGACACAGCGGGGCAACGGTGAGGTGGGGGTGGCCCTGGGCACAGGTGAACATCAGCTTCACCTGTTCTGTGACATCCAGAGCCAAGGAGGCTCACTTCTGGCCAGTTCCGTCCCTTTCTGGTAAAAGGCCAACCTCTTGGCAGGCTGCAGGAGACCAGTGCAGTTGGGTCCCCTCCCCACCCTCAGCCGCAGCACCCTGTAGTTCCATATACCACACACAGCATCTGAAAGTTCATAAAGAGAAGTGGGGCAGAGCTGAGGGCGCCCCCCACTATGGAACACCCACTGTGTGCTCAGTGCCTTGCCAGACAGCAGAGGCGGCAGAGCCAGTGGGCAGCACAACCAGGGAAATCTGCTTTGCCCCAAATGCATGTCAGGGAGTGGCCCTGCCAGGGACTGCCACGTGGATTCAGGAGAGATGGAAGGGGTGAGCGCACAGGACTGAGCCAAGCTCCCCCGGGCCCCCCCACCTCATGTTCTCCAACTGGATGCGGGAAGACCTCAGTGAGGGAGGCTTTAGCTCCATGCAAATCCTCCTGCTGAAGACACAGCCCAGAATGGAAACAAAGCAGACCAGTCCCCATGGCCACCCCCAGAGGAACACACCAGTGACATCACGATAACAGGTCAGTGGTGCAAAGGGTTTCAGCCGCACTGAAGGCACAAATACCCAGAACCCTCTGACCACCCCTACGGCATGCAGAGGGACGGAAAGCTTCTGACTCAGCAGCGCAAACGTAACAGTGATCATTCCTTTTGCCGGGGCCGGATGGGCCCCCCTGAGGAAGATGGGAGACAGCAGTGGCTGGGGCTGGGCTGCTGGGGCAGACTCCCCTAGTTCAAAGCCCTGCTGATGTCACGTACTGTGTGTCCTCCTGTGAGTTACTTGAACTCTCTGGGCTCCAACTCCTCCTTTGTCCAGTTTTTGCCAAAATTGAAGAAGGCAGATAAACTCAGTTTATCAGTGAGGGCTCACGTTTAGTTTTGGTTGACATTATCTCGTTAAGAAAAAGACTATAGCCCTGGGCAGTATGGCTTGGCTGACTGGAGCATTGTCCAGTGCACCAGAAGGTTTCAGGTTCGTTTCCCATCGGACCACATACCTAGCTTGCAGGTTCGATCCCCAGTCGTGGCACATTTGGGGGCAGCTAATAAATGTGTTTCTCTCTCTTTCTCTCCCCACCTTCCTCTGGCTCTAAAGTCAATAAACATATTTAAAAGAGAGCAAGTGAGCCCTGGCTGCTGTGGCTCAGTGGATTGAGCGCCGGCCTGCAAACCAAAGGGTCACGGGTTCAATTCCCAGTCAGGGCACGTGCCTGGGTTGTGGGCCAGGTCCCCAGTTGGGGGCGCATGAGAGGCAACTGATCGACGTTTCATACAATGGTGTTTCTTTCCCACTCTTTCTCTCTCCCTTCTCCTCTCTCTAAAAACAAATGAATAAAATCTTCAAAAAGAGAGAGAGAGACCCTAATCCTGGGGTTCCCCCTTGGTCCTTTGGAAATCAAGGCACTCTCGCTGGGTTTGGACAGTTACAGGTGGCTGGGGACTCGGTTTGTGAACAGGGGAAGGGAGTGGGTGGATGTGGGGAGTTTGAGTTCCAGGAAACCTGGCCAGGAAGGAGGCTGCGGAGAAAGGGCTGAGTTGTGAGGTCACGGCGCTCGGGGCCAGGAAAGCCTCCCCGAGCAAGCATCCTTCTCGCCAAGGCTGTGAAAATGTGCAAGGGTTGGTTCTTTTCTGTGCACGTGCTGACTCTCCTTAGCTCCTAACTCTCCCCACTAAAGTCCCAAGGGGCCAGAACACCAGGCAGAGGGGCCCTGGAAACACAGCTCTGGGAATTCCCAGGAGCCCTGTGAGTCTCGGGGATGGGTGCCCCCAAACACCCTGGGGTCAGGCCTGGGGCAGCCCTGGCAGGGCCCCACCCCTCCTTGACCCCCAAGACTGAGAGGAGTCTAGGAGGAAAATGGACAGGGGTGTCAGGGGAGGCTGGGGCCGCAGGTCCAGCTGGAGTGGACAGTGAGGGACGAGGCCGTCCCCCCGAACAGGAAGGAAGAGCACCAGGGCTGCCCCCTCTGGCCCACAGAGTCTGCCTCTCCAAGCCCTGCCTCCCTGCCGACCGGTCCTTTTCCCGGGCCCCTGCTCAGGCCGGCACCACCTTAAGTCCAGCAGCCCGGCTTGCCTGGGGGAGGCGAGGGACCTGCAGCTCACTCAGGGGACAGAACATGGGGCTGGACCTGCAGTGACCTAATTAAGGCTGCGACTGCACACCAAGTAGTCACGCGATCTTGGGGACAACCTGAGAAGGTGGTCACTTACCTTTTTCCACATCTCACTTACAGGCGTGTGCCCGGGTGGCATGTGGTCAGTGACACTGCTCGGAAGAACTGTGCCACCCCGTCAAGGGCTCTGCCAGCCCTGTGAGCTGCGGGCTCCCCTGGGGCACTGACCAGGGCACCCCATGCAGCTCCAGAGGCTGAGTTCAGACCCTCTACAAGGGTCAAGGGACCCCTGCCCCCCCACGGCCTTGGGGTGAAGGGGGGCTGGAGAAAGAAGTTGGCCACACAGCCATGAAGAACCACCCCTGCCTTCCCAAGGCAAACACTATGGGGGTGGGGGCACCAAACCGGCAGTAATGGACAGACACAGTAACTCAGCGTAACCGACCAGACAGTGCGGGGTACGGAGGGAGGCTCCGGGGCCAGCTGGGGGAGCCAGCGAGAGAGAAAAAAGCGATATCCAGCTGGGACTGGCCTTAAGGGTCACCATGAGGAGGCTGGACTTTGTCCCATGGGCAACATATTGGGAGCCACCAAGTGCTGTGTGCTGTCCCCGACCCACAGAGGCTTCTGCAGAGGAAAGCAGCGTAATGAGATCCGGGCTCTGGCAGCGGTCCCGACATGCAGGACGGACAGAGGAGGACAGTTCAGGAGGCAGCTGCCCACGCCTGGGGTGGGGCGTCCGGTGAGACCGGAGGTCAGGCGGCCTGCAGTGGCTGAGCCACGCGTGGCCTTGGGGGCAGGGCGGGTGTCGAGATGGCTGAGATCCGGGGCCTGACAAGCTGGACGGTGGGACGATGTTAATGAGAGAAGCTCCTCGGCACAGGGGACAAGAGCACAGGCCGCCAGGCTTCAAGTCACACCACCTACACCGTGTGTGACTGTGTGCAGGTTCCCCAGCCCCTCTGTGCCTCAGTTTCCTCATTGGAACCACGGGGGTGATAGCAGCACCCACCTTGTAGTAATTCTGATGTGTAATGCTAAGAACAGTGCCTGCACACAGTAGGTATTCTGTAAACAGTGGCTGCTAGCCGCCGTTGGGGAGCCCAGTGCTCGGCAAAGTTGGCCACTGTCGGGCAGCAAGGTCAGGTGGCGGGAGCACGAGGCATGCAGGCTGGGGCAGAGACCAAGCTCGGCAGAGCCAGGCAAGATCAGGGGCCAGGCCTGGGCCTGGGGCAATTTATAAGTCCCGCAGCACGCCCTCCTACGTCCCGCAGAGCTGAGCCAAGTTGGCAGAGGGCCAAAGGGCTGTTGTCCACCCACTGGCAGCCTTGCGTCTCAAGAGACCAGGCAGCTACACCACCCACCAGACGGGGGGCGTCATCCCTCCGGAATCAGACCCCGGTGAGGCAGGAAGGAGCCCAGTGCTCCCTGCCCCTGTCCTGACTCCCCCACGGCTCGCTGTGGCCTGGAACCAGGAACTGGCCAAGGAGGCTGTTGCTGGCAGGGGCCACCCAGGCCTCCTCTCCAAATCAAAGAATGCAACTTCATCCAGCCAGCCCAGGGGTGGCCAGGCTGTGGTGGAGCGAAAATGAAAGCAGGCCCAGACACCCCCCCACACTCACCCACCGACGACCTGTTCAAAGGCCGCCACGCCGAGAGCAGAGCCCCAGCAACGGAACCCCGGGTGGGCCCTGAAAGGCAGGAGGGCTGGTCACTAACACATGTGACCCCCAGCCAGAGATGGTGGCCAGCCCCACACGCTCACCGCCTCCCCATCGGCAGCCCCTTCTAAAAGGAGGAACTCGCCTTGGCCCGGTGGCTCAGCTGGTGGGAGCATCATCCTGTACACCAAAAGGTTGCGGGTTCAATCCCCGATCGGGGCGTGTATGGGAAGCAACCAATCAATGTTTCCCTCTCACATTGATGGTTCTCTTTCTAGTGCGTACACACCCTTTCCTCTCTCTCAAATCAATAAACACACCCTCGGGTGAGGGTTAAAAATATATATACTTTTTTAAAAGGAGGAGCTCCGAGGCCTGAGACTCATGATGGTAAAAAGGGTGAAGGGGGTCTAGGGAGAGAGGCTAGGGAGAAGGGGCAGCGACGGCAAAGAGGTTCCGGCGACAGAGCAGGCAAGGGGTGTAACCGGCGAGTCCGCCCGAGGCAGCCGGCCCACCCCCTAAACGCAGAGGCGGGTGGCGGCTTCAGCAATGCCAGGCTCTCTAAGGTAGAAGGACTGCTTGGGACAAAAGTCGTTCTGCCAAGAGTTGGCCCAGGGAACGGCTGACACAGACACACGCTCCCACCCTCAATACTCACACAGCACCACCAGCGGCCCAGGACCCACAAGCACCGGCAGAGAGAATTCACAGGGGCCCCGGTGAAGAGGGAGGCGCAAGTGTCCGGGAGGAAAGGCCCCCCCCTGCTTTCAGGCATCCAGGAATCCAGGAGCCCCTGGGACGGGCTGCTCGCTCCCTGCTCTCTGTCCAAAAGCCCCTCCCGTGTACACAAAAGCACAGAGGGACAGCAGAGAGCCACAGTACACCCTCGGGAAAGACCCCCAAAGGGCCCCTCACCTTCCTCAGTAACAGCCTCCCGTTTGGGCCAGGTACCAGCCCCCAGGGAAGGGTCCCAGCCGTGGTCATCACCTTCCTCTGGACAGCCGCTGGCCTGGGTGGGCGCATGAGCCAGCGCTGGCCGCGGGATGCCAGAGGCCGGCCTGGTGGAGAGCCGGGGAAAGTTTCCTCACTGTTTAGAGGAAGCCCTGGTCTTTCCCGTCTCTGATTTCCACGACTGGATGTGACTTGGAGAACCTCGCCATCTTGCCACCAGCCCAGAGACGAAGCCAACCGCGAGCGTGGCAGACGGCAGGGGAGGACCCGACCCAAGCCCTCAACCCGAGCAGCCAACATGCCCAGGGCCCTCCCCATCCTCTGGCTTCCCTGCAACGTGAGACGGTGCATTTCTCTCCTCAGTGAGCTCGGGGCGGGGTTCTCCATCCCAGGAGCTAGAGGCCTCCCACCTACTACGCTCACGGGTGCTTTTCAGCGGCATTCCTGCCCAGGCACATGTACCTACACTGGGGCGGCGAACCCGTGGGAGTAGAGCGGAACGAGGCTTCCATCTCGAAGTCGTACAAAAATATCTTTACTGTTTTACCAGAAAATGTAAACAGGACACGTCATACTTTTATAGTGAAAAAAAAGAAGTGTTTTCTTTCAGCGGTGAGAATCTCTTGCTTCTCTCCAAATCAATGGATCTCGACTTTGGGGAAACAGCTCAGAAGCCCCTTGGAGAGGTGATTTCAGAGGGTCTGAAGATGAGGCGAGGGACCCTGCTCTAACCACGGCCAAGGCCTCTGTGCCACCAGGTCTTCCCGGCTCAAACACACCTGGGACCAGCTCGCAGGGGAGTAACCCCAAGGCAACCCTCCCGGGGGTGCGGAACGTCACATGGGGGACCCCAGCTTCTGCCCCTCCTCCCCCGCAGGACGGCAGGTTGGCCCCAGCCAAAGAAACCCCAGTGAGGGAGGGGGTGGTGAGACCACCCCGGAATCGCACAGCTCCGAAATCACCGCCTAGAACGTGGTGGCAAACCACAGCCTACGGCCTCATCTCGCTCCACAAGAGTTATTGGGACACAGCCACGCCAGCTCGTTTGGGTGCTGTCTGTGGCTGCTCTCTGGCACCATGGCAGAGCTGAGCGGCGGCAACAGAGACCCTACAAAGCCAAACACACTTACGACGTGGCCTTGGCAGACCGAGCTTGCCCACGCCGGGCCCAGAAGGAGCCTTGAAGGTCACATAGCCACCGCTCAGCCTCCCACGAGCTTTCGCTTTCCCCCCTTCCCTGCTGCAAACCTCTCTCACTCCAAGGAGCCAGACCGCCCGCTTTCTCATGGAACACCAGAGAAAGGGGCTTACCGCCTCTGAGTTAATTCTTTTCATTTCTCAACAGCTCCAACCGTGAGAAAGCTCTTTTTTCTCTCCACTGAACCAACGCCGTAGCTCCCTTCCACTGCACCCTCATCCCCCACCTCTGCCCTCTGAGGTCACACGGGCCCCAACACGCTTTGAGCCCTCGGCCCCCCTCCTCCGCCGAGGGCCCGAATCCCCTCCCAGTCCTGGCCGGCTGCTCTTCTCCAGCTGTGTCCAGAAATACCAGGACCTGCTGCCAGGAAGGCAGCAGAACGCAGCGGCCTGATGCCGCAGTCCCCCCAGCACCCTCACAGGGTCTGCTAAGGTGCAGGGGTGCCTTGAATGAGGGCACTGGGTGGGTTTTCCAGGACTTGCTTCCCCCCGCCAAGGAGCATCGTGCTAAATTCAAGTCACTGCTAAGAGTCTGCTGAGCTTCTCAAGGGCAAAGACCACGCTGGACCCACCTGTACAATCCCAGCCCTGGACAGATGTTTAGCTGAATGAATGAACGACTAGCTCATAGACAGTAGGTGAGAAAGACGCTCATCATTGTCACTATGGTACTGAAGGAGCATGGGTGGTGCTGGCCTTGGGAGCACAAAGGGACTAGGGAAGGGTCACAGAAGGTCATGCAGCCTTGGAACCGGGTCACTAAGGGGCCTCAGGTCCATGTCTTGGCAGGTCACTGAACACAGATTGGGTTCCATCCTGCAGGATGGCCTAGACCACATTCCAACACTCGGATGTCCCTGCACGCAGGCCTCCCAAGGAGCCTCTAGGCATCATCAACCCCCAGGGGACAGAGCAGCGCGAAGGGGCCACAGAGGCTTTTTCCAGGAGGACTGCAAGATGCGGTGGGGGCCAAGCCCTGGGGGCGTGCAAGAGGTATGTGAGAGAGCACACGGATGTCAGCACGTGTGGAGGCACACGTGCAAAGGTGCGCACCATGCACAGGTGCCAAGAACAAGCATGTGCAAAGCCTAGAGGGCGCACCGAGCTCCCCGCCACAGCGTCGCTTCCCTGAGTCAGACCGGCCCGGCAGTCACCAGCTCCCAAGACCTGATGCGTCTGGCAGGTCTTCCCAGACCCACCGGCGTGGCCACGCTGAGAAACCAAGCGTGATGTGGCCCTGTGTGCACCAGACCCTCCCAAGTTCAATGGCGAAGGTATTTCTATTTCCCAGTTAGACTGGGGCGGGGGCTGGGGGGAACCACAGGCCCCAGAATATAAATGCAATTAGAGCCCCCTGGCCCACACAGCCTTGAAACGAGGCACTTGTTAAGTAATTTTTCAAGGAAGAAGAGAGGAAGGACTTCTTTTTTTGCATATAATGTAAGGCTTTAATAACTCACTCGGTTTCAGATTCCCATCATTCAGATTCTCATAAAATGAGATAACTCTGTAACAAGGAGGGTGGAGACTTCTAAGAAAGAGAGAGACACGAGGAGGGAGAAAACTCCTGCAACTCACCCTGGCTGCTGTGGCTCAGTGGACTGAGTGCCAACCTGCAAACCAAAAGGTTGACGGTTCGATTCCCAGTCACAGCACATGCCTGGGTTGTAGCCTAGGTTCCCCAGTTGGGGGCTTTCAAGAACCAACCAACTGATGTTTCTCTCCCTCTCTTCCCCCCTCCCTTCCCCTCTCTCTAAAAAAGTAAATAAATAAAATATTTTTTTTAAGTGCCAGGCTCTGTGAACCTTCTGAGCTCCTCCCACATGGCGGGCACCACACACGCTGGCAAAGAGAAACCAACCACAGCTGACACTGGGCGAAGAAACAGTTCCAAATCACGCCGTCTTCTTGCCAGAGACCGAGTCAGCCCAGGTCCTGCTAGAGCACCCCGCGGGCATCAGACAAGCCCAGGGCGCCCTCACCCCACCCTCCGTCCAGAACAGCCCAGTGTGCAAATGCAGCACAGGTGAGGGAGGTGAGGGGGTTTCAGATCTGAGGCGACCCCCGTGGACCGGAGGAAAAAGCACTTCCGTTTGCCCCTCCTTTCCCACCTTCAAAGTCAATTCACTCAATTCACTAATGAGAGGGGGCAGGCGCCTCCCTCCACCCCCCAGTACAAAGCTCCTTAGGAAGGCTCCCTTCCTATCTTCAGCAGATTTCTCATCCCCTTTCTCCCGCCCTCAGAGAGCAGACTAGGGAAGAGAAAGAGAAACCGGGAAGGGGAGGGGGGGAGGAGAGAGACCAGAAGTGAAGAGTCCAGGACAGCCTCATCTTTCTGGGGTTCAGTGGTGACGTGGCTGTGGGGTGTTGGCAGGGCTCCCTGACATCATCACTCTGGATTCTTAATAAAAAGACAGCTTTCCCGACGCCCAGCGCTCCCCTCCCCACCCTCTCTTTGGGGAATCGAAACGCAAGCTTTTAAAATGCTGCAAACACCTCACAGCTGCACTTTGAGACGCGGCGTTTGGGTCCTGCCCTGCCGTGGCTGCCCTCATTACCGCCCCCCCCCCCCCCCCCCCCCCCCCCCCCGCCCAAAAGAGGCCCCTGGATAAGCTCCGAGGTAATTGAAATTTCCTGTGTAACCTTGACCACTCGGCCAGCTCGCGTTACCGTTCTGGACACGCACTGCAGAGTCAGTTTCTCCTGGGCCTTCTCACCCTGCGTTGAAAATCAGGCCACTATTCTGTGGGCGTGGGCTATCCGGTGACACACTTGGACACGGAGAGGGAACTTTCTCCAGCGGGGCTGCCGCGGCCTCTGGCTTCCCACACTCATTAGAAAATTCTTTCTCCTACAACTCACCATTGAGGAGCCAGGATACAAAGACCAATGCGCCCCCCCCCCCGCCCCCGCCCCCGAACCCAACTTGCTCACAGGCTGGGAAGGATCCAGTTTTGTTTTGTTTTTTTAATCTTGAAAATGTAAGAATTCCCCAGGCAAAATCCTTTTCAATACGAGAAATCACATTTCGAGATCAAAGCGCGTCTGGCAGTATCTGCCCGAATCCATCTGGCCCTGAACAGAAAGAATGAGCGTGCTCTGTACCGGTCAAGTCAGGTTCCGCGCGGGCTCGGAGGCGACATCAGAATCTGGATCTAGAAACTGATTATAAGTGAAATTCTTGCTGAAAGTAATTGCACCGCCGGCACCAGTGGGCGCGACTTCGTCTTTGTACTTAGATGGTGACTCCACCTGAGTCGGGACTGAGCTTTGGAAAGCCTGATGCCCTTCTGTTTGGGGTGGGTCATTCTGGGTTTGGTTCGGTCTCTGACATGCCCACTCACTTAGATAACCTAAGCTGGTTAAGAATCTGATGTTCCTGTCCTGGCTGGTATCGCTCAGTGGATTGAGCACTGGCCTGTGAACCAAAGGGTCGCGGGTTCGATTCCCAGTCAGGGCACATGCCTGGGTTGCAGGCCAGGTCCCCAGTAGGGGGCGTGTGAGAGGCAACCACACATTGATGATTCTCTCCTTCTCTTTCTCCCACCCTTCCCCTCTCTCTCTGAGTCTGACGTTTCTAAATCTGAGAGCCTCCTCGGAAGGACCTGCCCCCTGCCCCCCAGGAGGGGGAGGGGGAGAGGAGACAGTCATGATGCCCCTCGGTCTGGGCATCTCTGCTCACTCACAGGGATGGGTTGAATAGGGTTCCCCCAAATTCATGGCCATCCAGAACCTCCTCCAAATGTCACCTTCATTTGAAAGAGTCTTTGCAGATGGAATAAATTAAGATGAAGTCACACTGGGTGAGGATGACTAGTGACCATGTGACCCTGTGCCTATCAATGCAGAGCCCAGAGCCCTGCATGCCTGTGGTCACTAGGTGGTCACTAGGTCAGAGCAGCGGTCAGAGCAGCACCCACTGCCACCCCCTGATTTCCTGCCACCTCGAGGCCCCTCTGAGTGGCCAGTCAGCTCGGGGACCTTCTGGACCTTCTCTGCCTCAGCCTGCTGGCCCAGAGGGGCCGCCTGCACCCTGCTGCCCTTGCCCGGGCTGGGGCAGGCTGCAGGCCCCTCCCCCCTGCGAAGAATGCTGTGGGGCCTGGCATTTGGGGATCTGCCTGCAGCATAAGATGAGGGGTGTGTCCGTCCACCAGCTCCGAGGGTGGACAAACACTAAAACTAGAGGCGTCCAAGTGACAGCATCTCCCGGCCAGAGGAGCCCCTCACGGTGGTTGGGTAGGGAAAGCGAATTTTCAGCTGCCTCCCAGGTGCGGGAAACACCTGCAGGGAAAACTGATGAGCTCAATTAAAGGGTGCTGAGTCTTTGGAAGCTCAGGGCTGTGGCAGGGTGGGGGTGTGTCCTGGACCTGGACAAAAAAAGAGGTAGTTGGCTTAAGAAAAAGAGAAACTAAGCACGACTGGCATCCTCTGAGCACCTAGATCCAGCTGTACCTGACCCCAGAGGCCTCGTTCCTGTGGGGACTCCCTTTGTTACTCTTAGGCAGCCAACTAACAAATAACCCTGTCAAAGACTTTTCTGCAGGGGAAAAAAAGTAATAAGAATAAATAAATGAAACCCAAAGCACTGCAAAATGACCTGAAGGTCCCCAGATGCCTTCCCTGAATGCGGCTGGACTGGGGGACCTGCTGGTCTTCCCACGGAAGGCGCAACCCCAAACAAATCCTAGGGGCTGCAACAAACCACCCACCCACCCATCCTTGTTCTTCCACCTCTGTCCCAGGCGCTCCGCGTTCTTTTGCCCCAACTCAGCTTTCCTTAATTACCCAAACTAGCCCCACTGGGTGTGAACACTGGAGGACAGTGCCCGGAAGCCAGGGACTGGGAAATCGGGGTGTCAGGCGAGCAGAGGAGGCGTGGTGGCCTCCGGGTGCCAGTCTCTGCTGACCTCCCCACGGCAGCCGGTCTGGACAACGGCCCAGCCTCAGGCAGGGGCCGAGGCCCCTGTACACAGCACCCTTAAATAGATCCTCCACGCAGAGGACAAACATTCCAAGCGCTTTTTAAAACGCCCCAAGCATGACCTGGCCGGCAGCCTCCGCTCCCCCAGGCATTTTTCTGGTCTTAGCTATATTCTGGAAATAATATTAATAGCTCGGTTAGGAGCTCACGGTGTGCAACGTGATTTATGGCCTTGAAAGGCAGGAGCGACTACTGCTCCCACTCTTCAGATGAGGAAACTGAGGCCCCGGGGCCTCCCGGGCTACAAAGCCGGACGAGTGGGTGCTCTCTACACTGCCCTCCCCGCCTGGTGGGGCCTACCCAGCGGGGCAGGAATGAGCCCCCAAGGGACCGGCTGCCAGCGGCCATGTCTGGTTCCCACGCCAACAGACACGGCGACGCCCCGGGAGGCTCCCGGGACAAGCTCGATCCAGGAACGTCCTGATCTTCTGCGAAGAATTTAACCAACTCCCAGTTCTCAGCCTCTGTTGGTCCATCGGACCCCGCGCAGCAGCCAAGGATAACTTTCCCCTTTTATTTTAAAAGATAAAGGACAACGGGGCTAATTTCTCCCTTGGGAGGTAAATGCTGGCAGGTGAGGCGCGGCGCGTCTCGGTTTCCTAGAAGTTGTGCTCCGAGCAAATCTCGGAACCAGCCCGCGGAGGGGGCGGGACCCGCGGTGGCCGCCGGGGAGCCCGGGAGCGCACGACCCGGGACTCGGGCTCGGCTGCCCCAGGGGAACTTCGGAGCTGGGTCTGCGCGTCCTGCTCTGGGTGCTCCCAGCCCGGTCGGGTCCCCCACCGCGCCGGCACAGGCTCGGGACGCGCAGGATCGGGAGCGTTGAGTCAAATGCCAAGGGCACCGCGGCACTCTTGCACTACCCTGCCCTGTTCCCCCAGACCCGGGCCTGGGACCCCCGGCCCGAAAGACCGACCCGCCGCCACCTGCCCCTTCTCTCCCTCCCAGGTCCCGGGGCGCACGGCGCAGGCGGCGCTCACAGTTTGAACATGCTCTCCAGGTCCTTGATGAGGCGGCGGCTGAACTCCGGGAACTCCGTGTAGGGGTTGAAGACCTTGCAGCGGCGGGGCCGCGCCGCGCCCTCGTTGATGTCCAGCCGTCGGCTCAGCTGGGCGCTCAGCTCAGCGTCGGCGCTGGCGGGGGGCGCGCCGGCGGGCGGCTCCGGCGCGGGCGCGGGCTCCAGGCCGCCCTCCTGCGCTTGCCCCCGCTGCAGTCTCCGCTGCAGCTTGCGTGCCAGCTCCTCACTGGCCATCGCGGCGGGTCGGGGACGCGGGGACTCGGGACCCGGCGCGGGGACTGGGCGGGCGGCGCGCTCCTCACGGGCTCGCGGCTCTGCGACGCTCTGCCAAGGCGGCGGGGACCGGCGGTTGGGTGGAACCGCGGGCTAGGGACGGGGGAGGGCAGGGCGGAGCCGGGGCTTTAAGGAGGCGCCAGGGCTTGGGGACCGCCCGCCTCGCCGGAGGCCACAGGTGTCTGCGGGTCCCGGACCTCGTCCCGCTCGCCCCTCCCCGAGGCTCCGGACCTCCGACCACCTCGGGTCTTGCCGCCCGCGCCCGCTCCGGGGGCGCCGCCGCGGGGAGAAGTTTCACGACAGTTCGGGCGGTTCCTATCTCTTCCCCCAGAAATGCCCAGACCGGAGGTGCTCGCGGCCCGGACAGGCCGGGGGTGGGGGGAGCCGGGCGCCCCGGCGTCACCCGCGTGCCCGCACCGCTCCGATTCCGAGGCTGGAGCGGGGCGGTGCCCACCGGTTCCGAGGTCGGGGGGTGGGCGGCGCCCGCAGGGAGCGCGGGGCGCGAGAGCTGCTTTCCCAACACGCTTGGGAAGAAATGTTTGCACAACGTGCCGAAAATATTAAAAACAAATAAGCACACAGAAAGAGGGCCAGGAGCGCGGTGAAACTTGCGGCTGTCCTGGAAGAGACAAGCGCGCAGCTTCAGGGGCTCCGGCTTTTTCTGCGAAACACACAGAAGGGAAAGAAAAAGCAGCTTTAAGTGTAAGAAGCCATTCGGCATTTTCAACGGGAGGGTAAAAACAAGCACCGTCGCCGTCCTCCCGAAGGGAGGCGAGTGCGGGCAGCCGTTGCGTCAGCCCAGCGCTGAGAAAGGTCTCGTAACCACGGGCCTGCCCCTGCCCGCGCGGCTGCGCTCCGACCGCCCGGCGGGGGGCGCTGCGGAGCCGAGGCCCGGCGGCCGCGGGCGCGCCGGTGCGGGCCTCGCGGAGGCGGGTCCTGCAGGCGCGGTGGGCACCTGTGAGGGTCTGGTGGGGGAGGGGCGGGGTATTTGTGTGTTTTTTTAAGGTATTAGGGAAAATATTAAGTTTGGAATTAAAGGTATCAAATGCCATCTTTTTAACGTCCCTACTGAACAATCCGATTTCGGTGGCGGGCACTGAAGCAACGACCAGCAGGAACCGAACCGAGGGCGCCAGACGCGGAGCTGGGCCGCGAGCAGCCCCGCCACGGACGCTGGAGCGGTTCCTCCCCTCGCTCTCGGCGTCCGCCTTCCTTCCTCCCGCTCTTCCCTATAGCTGTTTCCAGAAGGCCCTCCATACTCCTTCCTTTTCTCCAGGGACATCTCCTTGAGGGCAAACTTCAGGTCTTTTCCTGGTTTCTGTCGGAGAACCCTGCAGGGGAAGTCTGGAGCATGCTCCGAATGGGTGTTTCCACCTTTCTCTTTCAGCAGGGAGAGAGCAGGGGCAAGCCGGGCCCTCCCACCACCCCAGGGCCCCCTAGGCTGGCCATGAGAAAATAATCCCCATTCCATTTTCTTCCCACCCTCGGGAGTCCTTTCCCCCAATGCCAAGTCCGTCAACTCTCCCTTCCGCTCGCTGAGTTGGTTCCACTCCCTTGCATCCTTCCTGCCTGGAAGGGCAGCACCGCTGACCCCGGACCGACGCAAGTTTGAACCTCGCAGCCCACCTGTATGGGGATTTTTTTCAATAAATGCAGCGCATGTATTTTTCCTTATGACTTTCTGAATACGTTTCTCTAGCTTCCTTTACTATAAAAATATATAGCACATTATACATGTAATACGTGTAAATCGACTGTTTATGTTATCAGCAAAGCTTCTGGTCAACAGTAGCTAAGTTTGGAGGAGTCAAAAGTTATACACGGAGTTTCAATTGCAAGGGGGTTGGCACGCCTAACCCCCACCTAGTTCAAGGTCAGCTGTGGTTGGCAATCAGGGCCTTTCTCTGCAGGACCCCTAGTCTCTGTCCACCCCTCCTTCATTCACTCGCCCAGGCAGGAGGAACTGGCCCCAAAGAATGCTCTCCTACAGAACTAGAAAGTGGGATTTTGTCTGTAATTTTGTATTGGAAATATTCTAGTAGTCACATTTTAAAAAGTAAAAGAAAAACAAGTGAAATTCATTTTAATATATTGTCTTTAGCCCATTACATGCCAAATATCGTCCCCTTGACATGTAATCAATATGCAAACATTCGCGAGACCCTTTGCGTTCACGTGTTTCATACCAGGCCCTCAAAAGGCGGGGCGTACTTGACACTCACAGCTCGTCGCAATTGGGACGAGCCTCGTCTGCGGCTCCCAGCAGCCCCGCGTGGCTGGGGGCCGAGGGGCAGGTCAGAGTGGTCGCTGCTGCCCGCTCTGACCCCCAGCGGGGTTACAGGGTCTGCTGCTGAGAAGTTGCTGTCCGGCCTGTCTCCGGCCCCCACGCCTTCTGGTCCGAACCATCCGCCGACCCCTGCTGATGGGAGCATGTCTTGACAAGTTTGGGGATGTTACACTTCATTGAACCCCCCACATTCTCTGAGTCTTTACATAAAGCCAAGGATAAGAGAACCTTCGGGGTCTGATGATAATAAACTATTCTGGCTCTTCCCTTCAGACAGAACCAGGGCCCTCTGCCCTGGGGGCAGAGGTGGGAGGAGAAGAGGAGCAGTATAAATCCTGGCTCTGTCACTCAGCGGCTGTGTGACTTTGAATAAATTCCTTAACCTCTCTGAACTCTGGTTCCTTATAGATATACAACAGAGATGATTCCACCCACTGGATGTACAAGGATGTGGTGATCGCCAATGGCGTGTAAAGCACCTCAGAAGTGTGAGTCACCTCTTGCTGTAGGCACAGTACAGGTGGGGGCTCAGACGGGGTGCAGGAAATGAGTTCTAGCCACAGGGCATGCTCTGCGCCCTCCAGCTTATCCCTTGGCACTGACTGGGGTGGAGGTGTGGGGCGGGGGAAGCGCCTTGCAGCCCTCACTCACCTTCCTGCTATGCAGATGAGCAGCTCAGCCCTTCAGGATTTCAAATGCCCATGCCGGTCAGGATGGTGCGGGGACACCTTGGAATGGTGTTGCTGCCACACCAAGGACTTCTGTTTTGAGTTTTCAAAAACCTGGCTCCTTTACCCACTCCAAATTGGCTGAGTAGCCCAGGGCTTCCCCTCTCTCTCCTCCTCTCCATCCTCACTCCTCCCTCTTAGAGAACCCCCACAAAGGCTCCTCCTGTCTTCCTATGCAAATCACTGCATCACTCCAGCCCTGCCCTCACACTTGGGTCTGGGGCTCTCTCTGCACCCCCAAGGATCTGGCTGGTGCTTGGATGAGGGTTTAGACCAAGGACCAGTGAGTGGGTCTTGAGATGAGCAGGGATGGCTTGGTTCTTCTAGAATCTTCAGTGTAACAAACCTACTTACAGTTTCCTTTTAAGAGTGGTCCATACCAAGGAAAAATAGTGAAAGATTTAATGTGTTAACTGAAAGAAGGTATCTTCAACCAGTGCAAAAAAAATTAAAAATCTAGAACCTTGTGGGGAGCTCCTACAAAGTAATAACAAAAAGAAAGACAAACCGATGAAAAATTGGGCAGCGGGTCTGGGCACCGCCGCCCACTACCTAACCTGGTCAGACCCAGCCCCACACTCAGATGGCACCTGGTGGGCCGAGGAAGTTTGGGGTGGGTGCTTGCTATTCCCCCACCATTTCGCTCTCGCATTGTGTGGGAGAGCCAGTCTCAGGTCCAGCTCTGCAGAAGGGAACATCAAGCTATTGACCCAACATTCCCGGCAAGCAGACATGAAGCGGCGCTGACAGCCGATTCCCTAAGATTGATGGTCTCGAATCCTTTCCTGAGAGGCAGACGCACAATCTTAGGGACTGAATTCCTTGCCTTATGTGCGATCAGCACCGAACAACCAGAAGTCCTCCTAAGTCCACGGCTGCAACCGGTCCAAGAAAGAGCAAGCCTCAGGGTCAGGCGACAGCCCTGCTGGGTTCTCCCACCCTGTGCACTGTGGGTAGGGAGTAATTTTAAACATTTTTAGGCAATTCCCGTAACAACGCTTTTATCTTCATCAGTGAGAGCTGATGTTAATCAGCAGGGATGTTAAAAAGATTGCACTGGATACCTTTATTTCTAAACTTAATATTTTCACGTTCATCAGTTTAATCAATGAGCCACTAAGTTCACTGGCGTTTTCTTAAAAAAAAAACTCTGACAGCACTATGCTAATTAGCAAATTGAGCTTCAGTTAGTGATCAAGGTAATGGATAAAAGCGAGATGCACCGGCCACATCTGAGCAGGGCCCTTCTGACACCACATTGGCTAATGCCCCTGGACTGTGTGCTCTTCTTGTTAAAAAAAATCAAGTTAAGCCCGGCTGGTGTGGCTCAGTGGATTGAGCGCAGGCTGGGAACCAGAGGGTCCCGGTTCGATTCCCAATCGGGGCACATGCCTGGGTTGCAGGCCAGGTCCCCAGTGGGGGCCATGTGGGAGGCAACCATACATTGCTGTTTCTCTCCCTCTCTTTCTCCCTCTCTTCCCCTCTCTCTAAAAATAAATAAATAAAATCTTAAAAAAAAAATTTAAAAAAATCAAGTTAAAACCCACAAAACATATAATTCGCCGTTTCTGAAGTGCACAATTCGGCAGCACTCAGTGTGTTCACAGGGCTGTGCCACCGTCACCTCTCTGGTGGCAGATGTTTTTGTCATCGCAGAGGAGCACCCTGAATCTTTAAATCACCACCCCCCCCACCCCGCCCTCCCAGGCCCGGCCCTGCTGTGTCTGAAAGAAGCCAGGCTTCATTCACTTTTATTTATTTATTTATTTTTAAAGATTTTATTTATTTATTTTAGAGAGGGGAAGGGAAGGAGAAAGAGAGAGAGAGAAACATCAATGTGTGGTTGCCTGTCACACGTTCCCCACTGGGGACTTGGCCTACAACCCAGGCATGTGCCCTGGCTGGGAATCGAACTGGCGACTCTGGTTTGCAGTCTGGCACTCAATCCACTGAGCCACACCAGCCAGGGCTTTGCTCACTTTTAATAACGTTGTTGAGGTTCACCCGAGTTGTGGCGGGTGTCAGCGCTTCCTTCCGTTCTATGGCTGAGTAGCATTCCACTGTACAGATGGGTGACGGCTTGTTTCTCCTTTCCTCTCTTGATGGACCTTTGGGTTGGCTCCACCTTTTAGCCGTTGTGGAAGGTGCTGTGACCGAACGCAGGCAGCAACGTCCACCGCTGTGAAAGCCAGTACTCCAGAGGCAGGTGCTGATGGAGAGGAAAGTGGTCTATTTTCAGGTGCCGGCCACCTGGAAGACAAGGGGCTCAGGTCTCAAAGCCCACCTCCCCCCTCAGAGGAGGCAGAGGTGTTTATAAGGAGGGAGAAGAGAACAAAGAGATCACAGGAGGGGGCTGCCAAGTTCTCCAGTGCAGATGAGCACGGCCCATTCCGATAAGGACAGGGACGGTCTGGTGAGCGTCATCCGGGTTTAGTTGTCCCAGCTTCACGGTCATCCCGGCTCCACGGTCAAAGGTCAGCAAATCCCCCGGAGCTGGGATGCCTGGAGGTCGGGGTCTGTATCTTTTGAGGTCACAGGAGTCCTAGGATTCTCATACAAACACGATGTTCATCTACAAGCTGCCTATCAGTCAGAGTCTGCACTTAATGAAACAATGGGAAAAGAATGGCAGGTGGGTTCCCATTCCCCGTGACAATTCTCCACTCTTACCTGCTGCTGCGAACAAGCCCAGGCATGTTTCCGCTTCTGCGCGGACATTTGATTTCACTTCGCTTGGGTATGTACCTCTGAGTGGAATTGCTGGGTCTGCAGAAACTCCATGTCTGTCTGTCCTGAGGAGCTGCCAGACTGCTTCCCATGGGGGCTGGTCCATGTCACGTCCCCGCCGGCAGTGCGGGAGGGCCCCAGTTTCTCCACATCCCTGGGCAGCACATTCTGAACCACGGAGCTAAGCTGCAGCACCTGGCGCCTCCCCGACACGGCACTCGCTGTCTGTGCCGAAGGGTGTCAGAGCAAAGCACAGATGTTGGAAGGAACATGCAGTCCGCAGAAGAGGCCACCTGAGTGGTCCCTAACCAGAAAAAGATGCTCCGCCTCGCAGAAAGGGGAAGAAAACGCACATCACAGCCACAGTGAGAGGCGCATCCTAGTCAGCGGGTCACGAACCGGGAAAGAGCTGGCGAAGCCCAGGCTGGTGGATGTGGACCATGAGCACCCTCATCCGCTACTCTATGTGTGCAAATGGGCACACCCATGTGAAGATTCACACAGCCCATTATTCTAGGCACATCTTCCTTTGTTTGCTTTGTTTAATTTTAGAGAGAAGGGAAGAGAGGGAGAGAAGCATCGGTCAGCTGCCTCCGACACTCGCCCCGACCAGGGACTGGGCCGTCACCCCAGCGTGCGCCCTGACGGGGAGCCGAACTGGCGGCCTTTCACTTTTCAGGATGACGCTCAGCCCACTGAGCCATGCCGGTCAGGCCTAGGCATATCTTAGAGAAATGTACACGAGTTCAGAGCTATGAAGCCAAGGAGGCATTTAAAAAAATATTTATAGCTATTGATGGAGTTTGGCACACGCTACCTCCAAATAGGGCCCCTTGGAACACTGAGTATTTTAAGCTGAAGGAGTTTAATAAGCAGCAGGTGCAGGGGGACTTTCTGACCTTCCCCTGAAGCAGGTCACAGAACCCTCATGCGAGAGGCGCCCTCACTACGCCGGAGGAGAGGAGCAGCCTCCCGTCCAAGACAGACGGGTACCGAGAGGAATCCGGATGAACAGGCCTCGCTGTCTCACGCCCCACCCCCCACCCCGCTTTACAACACTCAGCTCGAACCCCTTTCCATCCCAATTATTTTTCACAACTCCGCTCCTCACCGCAGGCAGCGGAGAGACCCCCCAGCTCAGCTCCGGGTCTTCCTGTCCTCCCGAGGCCCCACGTCACATAGAACTGACACTAAGTGTGTATGCTTCCCCCGTTAATCGGCCTTTCGTTACGGGGCCCAGCTGAGAGTCTGGAAGACTGAAAGGAAGTTATTTTTTCCTTCTGTACATCATATTGTTGTAGGAGGCACAGAACAGCGACAACCCCAATGCATAAATGACAGGTGTATGCATCTATTTGAGCGACTGACAAAATTAATGTTAAGTAAAAAGTTTTCAGCCCCGATGGCTGTGGCTCAGTGTGTTGGGCATTGTCCTGCCAAGTGAAAGGTCACCGGTTTGCTTCCAGGTCAGGGCACTTGCCTGGGTTGCAGGCCAGGTCCCCTGTCGGGCGTGAGAGGCGGCTGATAGATGTTTCTCTCTCACATCGATGTTTCTCTCCCTCTCTTTCTCCCTCCCTTCCCCTCTCTCTAAAAATAAATAAAACCTTTTTAAGAAGTTTGCAAAAGAATAGACATCTTCTCCTGCACATACCAAACAGAAATGCATGCACCTGTGCACTGCGAGACGTGTATAATACGTTCTCGGCGACTTCCTTCATAAAAGCCTGAACGGGAAACACCACAAATGTCTGTTGATAGTAAAAGAGACACATACAGTTGTGCCAAATTCATACAGCGCAATTGTGTACGGCAGTGAAAATGAACAGCTTGAACATGTAAAAACACAGTGCATCTCAAAAACGTAAGGTGGAGAGAAAGAAGCTGGGCATAAAATAATATATCCTTCATATTTATGTGAAGTCCAAGCAACAGTAACTTCAGTGTTAGAAGCCAGGGGGTGGGGTGGGGGGTGACTGGCTGGGGGCACATTTCTGGCAGTGTCTGGTTCTGAGCTGGTCGCTTTGCCAAGTTCATCAAGCAAGACCCTCACGGTTTGTGCACTTTTTTGTATTACGTTTGTGGTGGTTTAAAACATGACCACAGGTGATCTGACACTCCTCCTATTCGGGGGCCCAAGGTGACCAGAACCTTCTAGCAATGGAAGGTCTTTACCACAAAGGTATTATGTGTGACGTGGGGGTGGACCGCACCCGCCATGATGCCGCTGTGGACGCGGCTGCAAAGCTGGAAAACTCACCAGGCTTTAGGGCTTCGGACTGAATCACGAGGGCTGCCTTCATCTCAGAATGGATCCCCTGCCCTGGATGCCAGTGG
Organism: Micronycteris hirsuta; assembly: GCA_004026765.1. NCBI lineage: Eukaryota > Metazoa > Chordata > Mammalia > Chiroptera > Phyllostomidae > Micronycteris > Micronycteris hirsuta. The sequence continues at coordinate 27,685 of PVJI01006102.1, forward strand.
GGCCCAGGGGCCGCTGAGGACCGGGCGGGCGAGGGCAGGGGAGGAACTGGGGGTGGGGAGACAGCACACACAGGAGGACAAAGGAAACCAATTACAGTGAAACACAATGACCAAACCTGTGCTGAAGACGTGTGCTCTGCGGTGCCTCCTGGCGAACCTACCAGCACCAGGCCTCACGGAGTCAGCCGTCTGAAAGCAAAACAATGCTGGCCGGCGGCACCGCCAGACGCCTGCCCCGCTGAGCCGTGAAACAAACCCCGCCAGGCTGCCAGCGCCCGCGCTCAAGGGAAATGCTAGGTTTCACTGGGGCTTAGTAACGACGGAGGTGGCATTCTTTCCCCACCCAAGTTTACAGACCCATTTGATTCTGTCCACAGTCGCCTTGGGGGTTCGGGGACCCCAGGTGGACACTCCAGCATGAAGGGCAGGGAGAAAGCAGCCCTCACTCTGGGGGGGCAGGTGGCACAGCCTGAGGGTTCACTGCAAACCTCACCAGCGCCAGGCTCATTCCGCACACCTGGCCCTGCGATTCCTGGACGTCCCCTGGAAAGGGCACCTACGGGCAGGACTCCGGGTCCAAGAGCCAACTTCCCCCACACCAGTGGCCTTCCCACACCCAGCACCCCTGTGAGGGGCGTCCAGGACAGACTGAGTTCCCCAGGGCGGGGGTGGGAGCAGGTGAAAGCACCCTCCTCCCTGACTTCATAGCCTCTTCACCTGTGACCCCTGCTCCCCAAGTCAGTGCCCAGCACACTGAAGCATCACAAACGGCGGTGAAGGGAGGAAGGAATTGAAGAACAGAGAGACGTTTTATATTTCACCTAACCTTGCCTTCGCTGATCAGAATGTTTGCATATGACATGTTTACCTGCATTTTCTTTAAAGATTTTATTTTTATTTATTTTTAGAGAGAGGGGAAGGGAGGGAATACAGGGAGATAAACAGCAATGTATGGTTGCCTCTCACATGGCTCTCACAGGGACCTGGCCTGCAACCCAGGCATGTGCCCTGACTGGGAATCGAACTGGGACCCTTTGGTTCCCAGCCTGCGCTCAATCCACTGAGCTACACCAGCCAGGGCTACCTGCATTTTCATTATAAGAGCTTATGCTTCTCGTGCTTAAAAAAAAATCTTTGTCTTGTGATAGAAGAGTCAAACCTATGCAATGCATTATATAATGGGTGTCAGAAATAGTTTGTCATTGTCCTTTACGCTTTTTTCGTGACGCTACCTGCATTCCCTGGTTTTTCCTTTTCTCTCCTGAACTATTTAAGTCAGATGCCTTTTCTGTTTTCCCACAAATAAGTGCAATGTTATGGTATTGGTGGTTACCTTCAATTCAAAAAGAAGAAAGAAAGAAAAAATACATGTGAACCTGTAGTTTCTTAATTAACAGTTTTTGTGACTGTCCCCTGGAGAAGCGAGAGACCTGGCACACTTGTGTTCTCTCCCCATTTTCTCCCAGAAGTTCAACAGCATTTCCTGGGCGTCTGGGCACGAGCGCTGGGGCTGCAAACTGCTAACAGCAAAAATAGCAAAAGCTCTCATTAAGCAACACTTACTATGCGCTGCACACGGTAATAGGAGCTTTCCCTACGCGGCTTCACTTAATTTCCAATAAATCCTGCAGGCTACGTTTGTCTTCTTTAACCTCGCCAGCGACCTGGGAGGCAACCTCCGCCAGGCCCCGTCAGCATCTCTGGAGGGAATCTATTGTATTTTAATGTTTCTTTTATTGTATTTGTTTCCCATGACCATTTATCTCCCTTATACCCTCTTCCACTTCCACCCACACCCCTCCCCCAGGGAGCAGAATCTATTTTAGAAACAAGATGTTCTGGGGTGTCCCCAGGTGCACCCTACCTTTAAAGACGAGCGTCAGTGCAGACGCGGAACTTGCTCACGGCCTCTCCAGCCCCGAAGGGTCTCCCCGTGTGCGCGCGCGGCAGCAGAGAGACCTCCAGTGAGTCAGGTGGGCAGGAGGGACAGCGTGCGCTCCAGGTGAGTCCGATGGTGGACTCCCCCAACACCCCACCGCTCCCCGGATTGCTGGAGGCTGCGCGGTCTCACAAGTTTTCAGTCACCGGATTCTCTCTTCTACAAAGACAAACCTCAGTACTGGTTTAAATCCAAGAGGATTTTAAACCTCCCGCCGGGCGGGGAATGTAATTGGGAAACGCCACCTAGTGGCGGAAGTGAGGAATTACCGCGTCCCTCCGCTGGACTGCAACCAACCTGGACGGTTAAATAATTGAAATGGAAATTTGCCTGGAGAGTAGAACGTAAAAGAATGTCTCACAAAATAACAACAATAACAACAACAGTAGTAGTAGTAACAATACTGTGATGTATATACTAATGAACTAGATTGGGGGAATCCTTTCACAGTGTGTACATATATTAAATCACCACGAGGTATACTTGAAATATTTTATAATTTTAAATGTCGGTTATACCTCAGTGAAGCTGAATTTGAAAACGAAATACAAAAATTGACTGGTTAACGTCAGAATCATAGACTTTGAAGGTGGAAAAGGCTTTCAAAGACCACCTGCTGCACGCGTCCCATTTTAGGTCTAGGGGCAGGCCCTCTTGCCTATGAGGACAGCGCCGTCAGCGTGCCAGGTTGTGACCCGAAGACACTGTGTGAGAAAGTCCTCAGCGAAGAATGATTCATGAAAAGGGAGTCAGACCGCAGCTCGAATCTTTTACCTGCTCCAAGTGTGCTTTCTGAAGCCCACCTAGGGCTAAAGGAGCCAGTTCCACTTCAGCACAGGTCTGGAGCGCCCCCTTCCGGATGCCACCGGTTCAAAGACTGAATAATAATGCACGCAGCTTTTGCTCATTCGTTCCTTCAGCAAATGTTTATGGATGACACCCTGTGCTAGGCACTGTGCCTCATGCTGGAGATTCAAGGAACACACCCGACCCTATTTCTTGGGCTCAGAGCATTCATGGGGGGGACAGATATTAATAAAACATTCACATAAAATTAACACCAACTGTAATAAATGTCCAGGATGAAAGAACGGGGTAATGAGAACATATTACAGGGGACCTGACCTAGACAGTCAGCGAAGGCTTCCTGTAGGAGGTGCCATTGTTTCTGAAATGGAAGTTTGGAATTAACCAAAATGTCAGGCAGCAGGGCCAGGTGTATAGAAGGTGGAGTCTTCATCCAGTCAAAGATGCCAGGGACCCCATGCAGATTTCTGGAACTCTCTATCTGTGTCTCCCACCTCCTCTGTCCAGTCCCTGCCATCTTAGCTGCCCCACACTCTGCTCTCTGTGAGATCGCTGGGCTCTGCTCGGGTTTCCCTTCTCGGTGCCCAGTCTGGATTTCACCTCAGGCGGAAAGCCTGGGAGAGAGTAGGACTCACCTCATGTTCTTCCCTTTTCTCTTGTGCTGCCCGTTTCCCGGCGCCAGTGGGCATTTTGTCTGGTTGTCTAGTTTCTGGTAGGCATGTGTGGGAGGGCCACCTGACACTCTGGACAGGAAGCCGAAGATTCTATTCTTGACCAGAGCAGGCAGATCAGTCCTGTAATTGTTTTTAACATTTTAAAGTTAAAAGGTTGCCCTGGCTGGTGTGGCTCAGTGGATTGAGCTGCAGCCTGCGAACCAAAGGGTCTCCTTTTCAATTCCCAGTGAGGGCACATGCCTGGGTTGCAGGCCAGGTGCCCAAGTTGTGGGCATGCTGGAGGAAACCGGTTGATGTTTCTCTCTCTTCCTCCCTCCCTTCCCCTCTCTCTAAAGAATAATAAATAGGGCCCTGGCCAGGTAGCTCAGCTGGTTGGAGCATCATCCTGTACAACCCCAGTCAGGGCACATACCTAGGTTGCGGGTTCAATCCCCGGTTGGGGCATGTATGGTCGGGGCATGTATGGTCGGGGCATGTATGGGAGGCAACCAATCTATGCTTCTCTCGCACATCAATGTTTCTCTCTCTCCCTCTCTCTCTCTCTTCCTCTCTAAAATCAATGAACATAACCTTGGGTGAGGATTAAAAAGATAAAATTTAAAGAAGATAACAAATAAACAAAATCTTTTAAAATAAAGTTAAAGTTTTAACAGCTTTAAAGTTACAGAAAAGTTGCAAGAATAGTACAAGGATCTCTTACATATCCTCCAGCAGGAGGCACTATCGGGGTTTCCCCAGTTGTCCCGGTGCGTCAAGGGGACAAAGGTTCCAGGTCAGGATGGTGCACCACACTGTGTTGTCTTGCCTCCCTGGTCACTTCCGGCCGAGGCAGCCCCGTGGTCTCTCTTTGACTCTCAGGACTTCAACACTTCGGGAGAGCATAAGCCAGTCATTTTGTAGAATGTCCCTCAGCTTGGATTTGTCCGGCATTTCCTCATGATTAGAGCCAGGTGATGCACATCACAAACGCTGGGCTAGTGCAGCGCTGTAGTCAACTGTAACTGAACAACTAAGAAGTTATTTAAAAACAAATGTAACCCGCTATCTCTGTCCCACGACTGATGGTGGCACCTTAGTCCTCCCGACGAGGACAGTGCGCGCCAGGTCTTTGCACTGACTGCACCTCAAGGCCGTGTAAACCCTCCCTGACCCCCGTCACCATTCACTTCAGCCTGTCTTACAGCTTCCTGCTGGAACGGAATTCATCCTCACTACTGTGTCTGCCAAACGGCGGTGTTCCGACGTCGCCAGTCCTACAGCGGTCGGCTGGCCTTCCTCGGTGAGAAGTAGCTTTCCATTCTCACATCACTCACGCATTCGTTCATTCATTGCTATCAGTATGGGCTTTTAAATTCTTACTTCATTTAATAGATTATAATATGTTACTATCATTAGTTATTCGGATGCTCAAATTGTCCTGGATTTGGCTGCAGGTAGCCCCTTTAAGTTAGCTTTTCTTTTTTCTATTTTTTTAAATGAGACATTTAAAGATTTTATTTATTCTTAGAGAGAGGGGAAAGAAGGGAGAAAGAGAGGGATAGAAACAGCAATGTATAGTTGCCTCTCACGTGGCCCTCACTGGGGACCTGGCCCTCAACCCAGGCATGTGCCCTGACTGGGAATCGAACCAGCGACCCTTTGGTTCCCAGCTTGCGCTCAATCCACTGAGCTACACCAGCCAGGGCTTCTGTCTTTTTTTCTAAATGTCCTGACATTTTGGGAGCACTTCCTACTTCTCTGGCCCTGGGGGTGTTTGGGTTCAGCCATGTTTCCTTTCCTCCATGTGTCGCAGGAGCCTGGCTCCCTTTAGGGGAGTGTGTTCAGTAACCAAGGCCTGGATGGCGGGTGTGGTCGCTGTCACGGGTGTGTGGTGTGCCCAGGCCTTGCCAGCGGGCAGAGCTGAGGAATACGTGTGCGCATACAAACACAGAAACACAGACACGCCCTCAGACTCACAGCTGCACATCTCCCCTGCCAGGTCGTAGCTTCTTTCCGACCTTGAGAAAAGGGCTCCAGTGCCCTCGCCATGGCTGCCTCCTTGCTCGCTGTTCCCTGTACAACCGCCCTCCCAACCCCTCCAGGATGCTACCCCCCTACACACAGGGCCCCCCAAAACTCGGGGCACCTTCCCTCATTCAAAATCCCCCACCCCAGGCCAAGGACCTCACGTGGACCTGCCTCGTGGCTTTTTTACAAAAGAAGGAAGGATGCCAATAATTAATATTTAATAAAGGGAAAGGAGAAGAGGATGAGATTATTTTATTTTTAAGTTAATTAAATTGATCATCCCAGCCCCTTTATTGACTAATACTTCAGTGATTTCAAATGCCACCGTATCATATACTAAAGTGTAATATGCATAATACGTTAAGGTCTGTTTCAGAGGTTTGCTACTTGAAGAATCATTTAAAGTGAAATACATTGATGTGCAGTTAGTCAGTTAATACCGCTCCTGCTAACAAGTGGTGGGAGATGAGTAGGAGGCCCAGGGCAAGCCCCAGACCATGAGCTCCTTTGCAGACCTGTTCAATTTGGGGTGACAGTGGAATCTCGTGTCTAGCAAGAGGGTGGGAAGAGAAGACTGGAGCCTGTACCCTGCCCCAGGTGACACCCACATAACCCAAGCCCTGCCTGTCCCCTCGCAGCAACCCGCAGAGTCTGGGTCCGCTGGGTAAAGGGTCCCTGGGGACCCACAACTTTCTCTCGTTCTGTTCCTTCGCCTAGAGGGAGCCAAGATGTAGCAAAGCAAAGCTACCACCAGATGGCGCCGCCGAGCACATTACATCCTGCTCGGAAACTCGTTCAAGACCAGTGCCAAGATCTTCCCCCGCGGCACCAACATTTATTGGTTATTACTTCGTTCCTCCATCTCCAGCATGTCTCAGGCACTGCGCTGTGCTCCTCCGGACTTTAGTTCACTCGATGCTCACGGGCCCTCACAGGGTAGGAAATCATTACCTGCCCACATGAGGACCCAAGGCTCTGAGCAGGCTGGTGACTTGCCCGAGGTCCCACAGCTAGACAGCAGCAGAACTAGCCTGACCCCAAGTCCGTGCCCTCTCCAGCTGCCCCGCACCGCTGGCTCCCAGGTATTCAGCGTCCCTGTTGAAGGTGTTTTTCTAGATACTGGGGAGTCAGGGACAGACGAGCCATGTCCCTGTGATGAAGGGGAGTGGGGGAATTTGGGGTCCAAAGAGTCTTGACGACTTGCTCCCTAGTTCTTCAACACCCTGCCAAGATTCAGGGAAGGGGTGGGCCCTGCAGCCTATAGTGTTTGGGTGTCTGACTCCATCGCCAGCTGAGGAAGAAAATGGAGCAGGAGACAAAGGAAGACAGTGAGACCTCCGGGAGCTGGGGTTAGGGCCTGCTGAGGATGGGGTACCTGGTGCATCCCCACCACTTCCTAGACTCTGCACTTACCAGATGCCCAGTATGATACATGGCTGCCTTCCCTGGAGCCTCAGCTTCCTTGTCTGTAAAATGGGATGGCAATAATCTGACTCTAGGGCCTGGATAGAGGTGGCTTTTTTCGTCCCAGAAGATGAAATGGGGGTGACTCTACAGCAGATCCATGGAATCTGGAGTGACAGTGAAATCTTATGGCCAGTGGGCAGGTAGGGAGGGGGGAGGAAACAAGAGCCTGGCCACCCCCGGTGACCCTACCCTGAGACGCTGTTGGCGGTGGGGAGACAGGAGCAGAACGGGGAGGGTTTGGCTCAGGGCCCCGGGAGGAGCTAGGGGAGCTGGGGCGGGAAATGGGGCCCAAAGCCCAGTGAGAAGACTGTTTCTGAGACCACTGAGAGTGCAGAAGGGTTCGGGTGGGTTACGGGGTCCAGGACAGAGTGGGTGGCAAAGAAGTGGCACCTGCTGTCCCCTGAGGCTGGGAGGAGGGAAGAGGAAGAGGGAGGGGGTGTCTGGGAAGTTGTTATTTTTAGCTGGGAGAAGGGAAAAACCAGTGAAGATGAAGACGTGGTGAAGAGGAGGGAAACTGAGGCAGTGCGTCCCAGCAGGGGGCCGAGGGGTGGGGGTGCTAGCCGACTCCTCCACTGACCTCCAGTAATGACACTTCCCGACCCGGAGACGGCTCCTCATTGGACAACCCGTCACACCAGCAGGGAAGAGGAAAGGAACAGATCACTTGATACGTATCAAGGAGCAGTGCATGAAAGTCAAACCACTTCTGACAGAAACTCACAGCAGATCGGCAACAGAGGGTTCCTTGATCGGATGGAAAGAGAATTTACCTCTAGGAAACATGTAGGAAACCCCAAAGCACTCCCGTGAGTCAGACAGGAAGGAAGCTCAGTACCGGCGCCATCATTCGACGATATTTCCAGACGTTGAGGTCACCGAGAGATAATAAAGCAGAGCGAATATTGGGAAAGGGAGATAGATGGCCATTACCGTGCTTTGAAGATGCTACGGGTTAACAGCTTGGAAAACTCCAAAGAATCAATTACCCTACACCCCCCACATCCTGCAAAACCATAAAGATCTGAACGAATAAGTTGGTTTTCAGTATAAGTTGGTTTTACGTATCAAGTGATCTTCCTTTGCTCTTCCCTACTGGTGTGACGGGTTGTTCAGCGAGGAACCGTCTTTGTGGTCCTAGGACCGGCCTCCGGGTCGGGAGGCTGGTTCTAGAGAAATATGTAAGAACACTACCTATTCTCTATACCACAATTTCAGTTAAAGTATAATGAAAACATTTATTCACAATAACAAGAAATATAAAGTACCTTGGAATGAATTTAACAAAATGTAGAGGAACTTCATTTTTAAATGAACGAAAGTAAGAGTAAACAACAAAGCTGGGCAGAGAGATTTAACAGACTTACTTAGAGAGAAATCTACAGCATGGCCCTGAAAAGAATGTACAATGTTATAAAAATATTCAGATATTAATTCCATACTCAGTTTAATCACTACAGTAAAGTGAATTCTGATACGTACATGAGAATAGCCAAGACATTTTTGAAAAAAGAAGTCACAATAGAGGACTTTTAAACTCTGGGTTATTGGCATGGAAATAGCCAATAGCAGCTCAGGTTCAGAAAACTGAACGGCAAATCCACAGGTGTGCACACACATGTGATGACATGTGATAGGACGCCTGTCAGGGACGCTTCTCAGGGAGAAGGAGCTTTAGAAAATGGTGTTTTTTAAAAAACCTGGCTAACATCACAGGATGAAAATAGGGTTCGATGCCTATCTATTTTCATAAGCCAAATTTATTAAGGATTTAAATGTAAAAACCAACCAACAAAAAAGCACCAGATTTAGTGGAAGAAAATACATTACAGGCTAATGTTTACAGAACATTAGGGGAACTAAATAAAAGCAAATATCATAAAGAAATGTTTGATGAACTTAATCAGGCAAAAATTTTAATGCCGTAAGTGAAATTCAAAAGCAAATGACAATCTGGAAAAATATTTGTGACAGACATAACAGGAGATTAATACTTTTAATTGCTAAAAAGCTCTCCAAAAATTAATTTAAAAGATGTTTACTTTAGTAGAAATATTGTCTCTGGGCACATGTCAGAAATTTCCAAAGAAAAAGAATATCAATACCCAGCAAACACAATTAAACACACACTGTTGCACAATCAAAGCCCAGCCCCAGCTGGTGTGGCTCCGTGGGTTGGGCGTGGGCCTGTGAACCAAAGGGCTGTCCCATCGATTCCCAGTCAGGGCACATGCCTGGGTTTCAGGCCAGGTCCCCAGTAGGAGGCGCTCAAGAGGCAACCACACATTGATATTTCTCTCCCTCTCTTTCTCCTGCCCTTTCCCTGCTCTCTAAAAATAAATAAATAAAATCTTAAAAAAAAGAAAACCTACCAAATGCCATTATAAGAGGGAATGTACTGGTTTTGATATTGTCCCCTCATTGCATAAACTGTTCCCTCGGGGAGGGGTGGCTTGGGGGAGGGGTATCCTGACCTCTCTGTACTACTTCTGCAACTCCCCGTGACACTAAAATTACTTCTAAATGAAACGTGAAAACAACAGTTTTAGATTCCCAGGAAATTTTGAGTACAGTCAGATATCCCCTTTCCCCTCCCCAATTTCTTCACTGGCAGCGTCTCACTCAGTGCGGCTCATTTGCTACAACTGAGAAGCCAATATTGACACGTTATTAACTAAAGCCCGTCGTCTGCAGTAGGGTTCACCCTCGCTGCTGTGCCTTCCGTGGGTTTTGACAAATGTCTAATGACATGCGCCCACCTGTCAGGGCCACACAGAGGAGTCTCACCGCCCTGAATGTCCTCTGCGCTGCACCTGTGCACCCCGCTCCCCAGCCCCCGCCGATCTTGTCACTGTCGGCAGAGCTGACTTTTTCCCGGAACATCACGTGGTTGGAGTCACACAGCGTGTAGCCTTTCGGATTGGTTCCTGCCACTTCGTCCTGTGCGTTCAAGTTCCCTCCGTGTCTTCTTGTGGCTTGAAAGCTCATTTCTTTTCATTGTTGAATAGTATCTCATTGTTTGAATGCACCCGTTTGTCTACCCAATGAGCACATTCAAAATCAGGAAAGAAACCCTCCTTAGCAAGGGGGGTAAAGCGTACCTGGGGGGAGGAGGCAGCAGGAAAAGGTGTGTGGATGGTCAGGGGGAGACCCGAGCATGGCAGGGGGGCGGGGCGGCAGCGGGAGGGGGCGGGGCGGCAGCGGGAGGGGTGGCAGCGGGAGGGGGAGGGGCTGCCGGAGGCCACAGCAGCAGCAGCAGGTACTTATTTGGGGCTCTGGGTCCTGGGACAGAGGAGGAGCAGGACAGGTGCAGGAGCGGTTGCCATCTCATGTCACTTCATGTTGACCTGTGTCTTGAGGAATTTCCTGTCTGGCTCATGGTGGGTATCAAAGCACCCACCACGCCTTCCTGGCAGCTGCAGTCTGGAAAACACACCACCGGGCATTTCCCAGACGCCAGGGGCTCAGAGCCTGGACATTTAGCGCTGTTGGGGCCAAACTGGCAGGCTGCCGAAGTGCTGGTCACCACGGGTGCTAGAGCATAATTCACCAGCCACCGACAGCTGAAAGCCTACGTGACAGCACTGTATCCCCAGGGCTGGGGTAGCTGTGGAAGGAGGCAGAAGTTACCTTCTCTACCCTCATCCTAAGACCCCCAGATTCCAGGGCTGAATGGGGCCTAAAAGGGCCATCTGGTCTACCCTTGGTGTGCCACTGGGACCTCCATGGTCACTCCCCCCAGCAGGGGGCCTTCCTGGAGAGTGGCATGTAGCCATTAAGGTCTAGGTGCGGGGTGCTCGCTGCCCCTGGGGTGTCATTACCTCTAGCCCCCCGCAGAGGAGAGAGCCAGGGAATGAATATACAGGGTCTGGCCTGCTTGAGTGTGGTTGGTAGGGCAGGAACACGGGTGTAGTAACTTAAGATTAATGTGAACATTTCACCTAAAAGATCATGTGGTGTGCTTGAGTGTGACATTGGCATGTGACAGAATTATACGCTTATAATTTTGTAATAAAAGATTTTGCAATAAAACGGGCGTTATGGGTGCCGGGCCCTGTGTGTCTGTGTGTGCCAATGCATGTGCGTACCCACAGCTGGGGTTATTTCTCTGTCTCTCTCAGTAGGGACATGCTTGTGTGACAGCGAACACCATTTCCCACCGATACCTCCTCCTCTGACCCAGCGCCCAGGGGTCATCCTGGCACCGCCTAGGACCTCAAAGGCTGTTCTATGGCCGTTCTTGGGGTCGGGTGCTGCAGGAAGGTGAGAGTGAACGGCAGTTGTCCCCGGGGCTGCCCCGTCTTTCTTCTCCACACCCCCTTCACCTGGCAGACGCTCTGCTCCCTGACAGTGACCTCATCGAGATGAGGTGACATGCTGCCAGAACGACACCTGAGCCCAAGCTCATGCCCAGATCCCCACTGTGGCAGCCCAGGGCCTCGGCTGGGGGCTGGGGAGCCGGGCCTGGGCCTGCGCTGGAGCTGCGAGCCCGGGCATGGCTGAGGGTCGGGCAAAGGCTGGCAGTTCCCCGGGGTCAGGCCCAGGATGCACCAATGGGGCCTCTCGGTGCTCCTGGTCCTTTTGTTTAAGCCATGCACCATCCCCTACCTGCCCCAGCATCTGTGTGAAGGACGTTAACAGGTCTGAAGTCAGAACAGTGGTTTGTTCGACTCACGTGCCTGGGCCGACACTGGTGAGCACGACGCACCGGCGAGGGGTTGGGACCGGGCTGAGATGCGCGGGGCGAAGAGACCCCCGGCTTTGGGCTTCGTTTGGGCTGCAGCATGTTCACCACCTGGACGACATGGTCCACGCCCACCTCCCCGGCCCCGTGGTTTCTCAGCCTCCCCGCTCCTCTCTTCGAGCTGCCGGCCCCACACTCGCCCTCTTCCTGGAATCAGGTGCCTGCAGCCTTTCCTACCTGTCTTCCAGGTGGCCTCAGCGGGCCTGCAGCCCTCCCCACGGCTCTGTGGTCAGCCCATCCCCTCGCCCTGCCTGTGACCCTCTCCACCCTCTGCCTCTCTACCTGTGCCTTGAACGGACCAGGGCAGGCTTTTCAAATATGACTCAAACTCCAGAAGCCATGCAGGGACAGAAGGATCCACTCAGATATGCGGCAACAAGACTTGGGTCAAGAAAACACCTGGGGGTGAGGACAGATGCTCCCATCCCCGTGACGGCACCCGGGCCCCTTACACCCTGAGACCCCATGGGAGTTGTGTAGACACCCACCTTGGATCCCAGCTGGTGTGCACACAACATCTTGGCAGGACACAGCCCGTCCTGGGCCGCGAGCGCGGCAGAGGCCCCGTGCGCCACAGGGTGGGCAGCCGCCCTGTGCTCCTCGCTGGCTCGTGCTGGTCCCTGAACTGGCCGCGCTTGGTCTGCAGACAAAGGGACAGCCTTCACAGGACAGAAACCAACGCGAGAAAGACCGTCCAATGGTCAGGAGGTGATACAGCAAGTACAAGTTGTTCTTAAATATATGAAAGAAAACAACCTCACACGTATGATTTGAGACCAGAGTTTTTGCTATCAGAATTAGAAAAATCAGAAGGTTTTCTGTGATCTCTTTTCGGTGAGTATCTGTATGTGGCTCCCAGTTCCAGTGAGTGTAGGGCTCCCCGCACCCGTACGCAATGCCGTGACGCCAGCCGGGACCCAGACTTCACCTCGATTCTGACTGTCTGCCTGGGGACACCATCAGATCCCCCAGGTGAAGGGTTCGGTCAAGAAGACTGCCCTCCGCAAACACACCAATCACAAGTTCAAGTTGCCACCTGCACTTCTGACTGAGCAGTCGACGACTGGAGGTTCCCATGGCCCCTCCAACTCGGGATGCCAATCACAAGGCCAGGTTGTCACCTATGGTTCTGACCAATGCCCTCCTCGGGTCCCATCAACTTGCCAGAGCAGCTCACAGCCCGAGAGAAGAGAGAGCAGGGTGGGGTGTCCCACGGAGGGGCTCCTCTCCCTGTGGGGTCTGGGGCAGCATGGAAGCTCTCCCCACTCCCACCTTGGGTTTTATGGAGGCCTCATCGCGTGGGCAGGGCCGATTCAATCCCTGGCCATTGGTGACTGATTCAACCTCCAGCCCCTCCCCTCTCCCCAGAGGTCAGGGGGCGGGACTGAAAGTTGCACTCCTCTATTCCAGGCTGGTTGCCCTGGCAACCAGCCCCATCCTTAAGTGCTTCCAAAAGTCCCCTGATCGCCTTGACCCTGTGGCTCAGTTGGTTGGGCAAACCAGGGGCTATTTCTCTCCTTCTCTTCCTCTCTCTCTCTAAAAAATAAATATAAATTAAAAAACAAAAAACAAGTCACTTTATTAACATAAACCCAGTTGTGGTAGAAAGGGACTGGTTACCAAAAACAACACACCGATCTCACCCCATGGCTCTTAAGTGATTTCAGGAACTAAGAACAAAAGAGGCTCCCCTTGTCCTCACAGCTCCGGAAATCCCACGGGTTTGGGGAGCTGTGTGAGCCAGGAACCCCAGGCAAGGACCGTGGTCCCAGTTGCCCCGCTGCCCCTAGGACATCCCAAGGGGCACGCACTATGTGAGGCGGTGTCTCTCTGCCTCTGGCCTGGGCCATTTTATCAGTTGGAGGGACGAGACCCCTGCACTCTGTGAGGAGTCTTGGAGGGCAAGAGGGGAAGCGGGACCTGGCAGGAGACAGCGGGTGGGGGTGAGCAGGGGGGCAACATTTGGCTGGATTAGCCGACTGCGAGGCAGCCCAGCACTGAGTCAGCCAGGACCTCAGGCAGGGTGCCCAGGGCTGGGCCGTGGGGGACACAGTGAGCCAGAGAGCAGGGGGAATAGACCTGAGAAAGCAGAGCATTGACGGGGGCAGGCCCCTCCAGGAGCCCCACGCTGGGGTGGGCAGGGCCAAGCTAGTCTGGCAACAGATGGGCCGCAGCCTTCATAGGGCTCTCAGCCCCTTCCAGGAACCATCTGAGTGGGGAACGGTGGTGGGGGCGGGGGGAGCAGGCCGAGGCCGAGGCTGGGACGGGCCTCTGACGCTCGGGCATCAACATCAGCAGTCCTCCGGTCAGTGACAGGAGGGGGGCCTGCTGACCCAGGGACAGCTGATGGCTCCGCCTGCCTTCTTGGGCCCAAGACTGGTGGACGTCTCTCTGTCCGTTCACTTTCCTGGTTGAGCGTGGCCTGTGGAGACACACGGAGAAGAGAAACACCAAACCACGGACCATCCAGGAGACGGGGGTGGGGGGGTGGGGGGGACAGTGGGGGGACAGAGCGCAGAGAAAGGCTGGGTTAGATCCCCTGCCCCTTGGCAAAACACGCAAGCAGACGTGTGTCCCGGAGGCGGCCTGGCACTCCCTCCCACACTGCTTGCCCCAGCGTGACCAAGGGGACGGATGGAATGCCGAATTTACCAGCATGGTGTTCCTCCTACTCCTTGTAATCAAGGAGCTCATTTCACAGCAAATGAAGCAAGACAATAGCCTCACGATCACATGACGCCGCGGCTGCTCCCACACAGAGTGGCTGGAGAAGCTGAGCAGAAGGGCCGCGGGTTCTGTCCTAGAGGTTGCAGTGGCCACTTTGCGTGCGTCCCTCTCCAGAACCAGAACTCAGGGACCGGTGGACCGGAATCTTGTTGGCATGGAGGTCTTGGTTTGCAGGGCACAGAGTAATGGCTATATTGGATTGCAAGTGAGGTCTCACCAGGCCATTTGGACTCTTTGGGACCCTGAACCCACACTGAGCCAGCAGAGAACAATTTCTGCTGCCTGGGGGCACCATCAGGGGAAAGCTGGGCTCGGGGTCCTGCACAATCAGGGTGCCAGGACTACAGCTGGAGCCCAGAGAACCCTCTAGAAACAGCAAGAATGAATGGAAAACTGTGATGAATAAAAGCTGCATAACCCAGACCCTTTGGGAATAAGGGTTTGGATGGACCATGCCAAGTAAAGATTCCTGACCAGCTGAGGTCCCAGCTGAAGACACAGGAATATACAGCAAGGCAGCGGACAAGATTATAAAGCAGCGACCCTGGCCTTGTGAGTTACACAGGCCACCTGCCCGTCCTTGATCGACGCGGCAGCTCCCCCTGGAGCCGCTACACACAAATTTCCCTTCCTCGTTATTTTATGCAAGTTTTGTGGGAAGTTAACTTGATCCCTTCGTCTTTAGGTGCCATTCTGTTATTCTCCCTTCTAGCCAGGTGAGGCCGGGATGGAGTCAGAGGCATCCGTGTGGCCCAGAGGGCCACTCGAGGCTGGGCTTTGCCCGACCTCAGTTTGGGGAGAGGGTAAGAACATCCTACAACTAATTCTTTCCTGGGTGGCAACAGGGTTGCCCTTGGGATACTGTTCAAGTTCAGGGATGCGTGGAAGGGTGTGTCTAGATGCCGAGTGGCAAAAGGGGAGACCTGTACAATCACTAAGCTCTTCCCTCTCAGCTTCCTCTGCTTTGGGGGTACTGGGCTGAGGACTCAGCATACAGCCCCTGCACCCCCCGCCAGCTGGGTCACCATGGGCTTCTCCAGCAGGGTGCCCCGCGAGAAGCCTCAATGCTGGGGGGGAAAGGGGCCTGCTCCAGCTCCCGCACCTCCGAAGTGGCACTGTGCCCCCACCGCCGCCCCCACCGCCCGTCCAGCCTCACTTCGAGCTCAGCACCAGCACCAGGGGGCAGCCTCCCACCTCGGGCAGCCGCTCCTGGAGCTGCTGCCTCCCCGGTTTCTCAGTGTTTCTTCTTGCCTTTTTCAGTTACTGAGTCGACCATCCTATGGTACTATAAAAGTAACTTGCAAAGCTTTCTGCCTATTTGCACCACAGCTGATACACACACAGGGAAAATTCCCGTCTGCTGAAACGGGGCCTCACGATGCAGTTTTAAACCCTCACGCACAGTAACTGAGGCTCCGCAGGTCTTGTCCCCTCTGGGCGCTGCCACGGGCACCAGACAGGACGCTTGCCCGCCCGCCCTTGGGCTGAGCTACTTAATCTGGATCGACACTCCAAGCCTAGGCGTGGAGGGATGTCTCAGTTCAGTCTAATTCGTGGAGCTGCCTTCCATTCCAATATTCCTTACCCCAAGCTGAGAAGAGTTAATGACGACACTGTGGCGTTAAAAATGTACACTGAGTTTTGGCAGCGATGACTACCGATTGGAGAACACTTCCATGACGTGTCTGCGCCACCGTCCTGGCGCTGTCTGGACCGCCCCGCACGCAGTCCGGAACGCACTCAAACGGAGGCCAGCGCGCGGGAGGGCAGCGTTAGCAGCAAGAAAGCACCACACCCCGCCTCCCTCGTAGTGAAGAGTCTGCAGTCCGTTATTGCTGATACTTTCCGTTTATTACTGAGCAGACAATGGCTCTGAAAGTGCAACACTGGGTCCCTCCTGTCACTGCCTTCGCTCCTCCGCTGGCAGACGCCTGGAGACTCATCCCTGGAGCATCATGCACCACAAGCTTCTCTCTGGGTGGAAAGTTATTGCCACTGCCAATGTCACAGGGAAAGCGGAAGGAGCACACAGGGACAGGAGGGCAAGACGAGAACGGCACCGGAGCGGGGGAGGGGCCCTTGGAAAACAGCCCGCCTGCGTGCAGTAGGAGGTAGCTCCCATGCCCGGCAGTGACAACCATGTGTGTCGGGTGCACCCTCCCCCCCCCGCCTTGTCCCTGGAACGGGCGATGCCACGGCCACACCGGGTTCCTCCTCGGCACAGCAGAGGCCTCCGGAGGTGGAGGTGAAGAGGCCTCTCGGGCGAGGCTGGAGAGTGGGTGCTTGGGACCAACGGACTCTCCCAGCTCCCGCTGGAAGCTGCTGGCAGAGTGTCCGGAGCACCCCGAGGGTGAGACGCTGCCTGACAGAAGCCACCCCGGTCCTATGCAGCACAGGGTCAGCCTGGTTTGGGTGGAGTCAAATCACTATCAAATAGTTCGATGACAAAGAGGAAGGGGAAGCACGAGCAGCTCCAGGAATACAAGAGTAAAAAATCTGAACAAATGAGACCGAAAAAGAAAAGAAGGAGCAACAACACGAATATGGACAAAACACCTGAGCACAGGTGTGACAAAACCCTCACTCGTGAACATGTTGCGCACACACACACACACACACACACCAGTCTGGGAGGTGCCCACAGGAGGGCAGCCCCAGGGCCCGCTCTCTCCGGGATTCCCGCGGCACATCGGAGTCTGGGCCAGAGGGAGGGCCTCCCAGGCCGAGCGGGTCTCCAGGGGTAGCTGCGCCCCCCAGCTGGCCAGCGCTGCTCCTGCGCTTGTGCGCCGGGCAAAGGCCTGGGCACAAGCATTTATTCTTCGTGTTCCTGGAGTTTAAATCACTGCTGGATCTTCTTATCCGCTCTAACTTCACCCATAACGGACGCACCTCCCTTTGGCCCCTGTACTTCTGTTCTTTCAGGAGAAAGCATCCCAGACAGTGGCGATCTGAGGGAGTTCAGGGGATGGAGAGTGGGAGGAGTGACAACAAGGACGTGCCTGTTACGCACACACGACTTCTCTGAGGCCAGGTGGCTGAGGCCCTCCGGTCTGAGAGGACAGATTTTCAGAGGGACCTTAATTTAAGGTACTTCAGTCTCTGCTCACAAGAGCCTAGGAAGACAGAGCTTCTCAGAGGCTGCGGGGGGCTGGTCCCCAGCACTCAGGCCACGCCCACGTGCTCTGGGACCTCTCTGGTGCATGCCTGCAGGAGCCTGCCAGCTGTTTCTGTGGGCGTCCTGGATCGGCACGTTTGCCACACATGCACCAGGTGATGAGGACTGAGCAGGTCCCCAACCCCGAAAGACAGGCACAGCCATGCACAGAAAGCCATCTACCATGGTCACCTTTTCTTTGGGTGTCCCAGTTTCAGGACCACAGAATTCACCGCCTGAAGGGTGAGCACCAGGCCATGACCAGCCTTCGCTCTCCTCCCTCAGTGGGGGCCAGGTGGGCGCCCACAGACACGGGCTGGACACACAGGCCCCGCCCCTCTGGGTAAACAGGCTTTCGGACGCTGCCCTCGGCGCCCAGGCTTGCTCAGAACCTTTGCTGCCATTTTGCTCCTGACCCGGCTGGATTCTACTCCTGTTTAATTCACGAAGTCACAATTCCAAGTGCGGCAGTGCCTGAGCAGGAGAGTCCCACCAGAGGGAAGACTGGAGGACGTAAGGCAGGAGACCACACACAGTCAGAGGGTGGTGGGCTTGGGGGAGGAGGGGAGCAAAATAAACAAAACGTCCCAATAATTTAATGGCGAAGCTAGAAGAGACCATTTACAGCTGCCCCGGGACTCTCCAACAGTGTTTCCTGGGTGCACAGGTGTCCCTAACACGGACAGCACCCAGTCCACAGCCTCGGCTGGGGCCTGCGGCCACGGCGCCTTCGTACAGCAGAGGAGCACGGCAGAAGGCCCGAGAGGCACCCGGACAGCACACGGCAAAACGCAAGGCTAGACTCCCCCCACAGAAACCCATAAAAAAAGTGTGCCTGTTACAAAGCCACGTTTGCCATTCTTCCGCTTTATGAAGTCGGCGCTGCTGGAGGGGGTCTAGTGGGGTCCTCCTCCAGGGGTGAGTGCAAAGGGGAGCAGGCCGCTCAGGGACGCCCCTTCCGTGAGCAGAGGGAAGGGCCGGCTGGAGACCTCCCATCCACTCGGGCAAACACACACACGGGAGAGGGTTATTGCCAGCTGTGCTCGTTCACAATGTGATTTTTGTATTTCGAAAGCTGGAGTTGTCCCTGGAAGAAAAAATGGAGAAAACAGCATTCAGTTCACGGGTCATCTGCAGACCACACACACACACAGTGGGGGCCTGAACTCCACAGCCCTGGGGCCCGCCTGCCCGGGGCACAGCCCAGGGTGCCCCTCCCTCACTGTCCTACGGTCGGCACCGTGACTGGCCCCCAGGTCCCTTCAAACACTGCGACCCGACTGTCTGCAATAGCAAAAGGTTAGGAACCTCCTGAACACACACCAACAGGGGACTAGTTAAATATTAATGCGACGGCACATTCATACAATGGGATACTACGTAGCTTAAAAATACAAGGAAGCTCCCTGCTAATAAGGAAACGCCTCCAAGAGAAATTGATGTTAGGGTGCAGAACGCTGTGTGCGCACAGGACGCTACCTTTCGTGCAAGCGGTGGGGGAGGACAGCCGCAATTCACATTTGCTCATACGTACATGAAGAAGCGCTACAGGCCCCACACGAAACCAGCAATGGTAGCTACCCAGGGCAGGGGAAGGGGACACACCAGAGACTGCGCAGAGGCTGTCAGGTGGCAGGGAGACCTCTCTTTCTTACACACACACACACACACACACACACACACACACACACACACACACACAAACTGAACCACATGATCGTGCTACATACTCGGAAAGATCAACCAACCCATCAACCAAACAACCCTGGGCTTCAAACTTATAGCAGCTTAGAAGGGATATTCTCAGAGGTGAAATCCGGGTACTCTTCACTTTAGAAACTTAGCTCTAGTTCTTGAAAGAGAAGTGTGTGTGTGTGTGGGCGGGGGGGGGAATGGACTGCAGGATGTGTCCTGCCGGTTGCCCTCTACTGGATGCACAGGTCTGGCCACCGACTGGCGCCCACTCCTGTTCCCACTAGGGCCCAGCAACGCCTCAGCCATTCGCACCGCCATTTTGGAGGGGCTTTAAAGGTCACCTTATCTACTGCTCTGGCCCAGTGCTTACGCCTTCAATTTGTTTGAAATTCTGAAACAGAAACTGTCATTACCCTGTTTTCCAAGCCATTATTTCCCTTTAATTTTAGTGGAACATTCTAGAAACTTGGCTTTAGTGGACCTCTCTGACTGGGCATAGGGCAATGGGTTCAGATGAGCAGGTACGTTCAGTGCAGCCAGGTGGCAGCGTCCTCCCGCCATGCGCCTTCCGCAGGGTTCCCATGCATGGCGGGGGCAGGCTGGCAGCGCCTACCAGCCTCCTGACGCAAAGACAGCACTGCCGTGAGCATGGGACACGGGCCGACGGGGAGCCGTGGCTGGGTGGGCGGCCTCTGCCCGCAGGAGGAACTGACGGTATCCAAAAGCCCACCGGCGTTTTCTGCAACTGATGTGCATGCCCATGTAGCTCATTTACCAACGGTTACCGGCCGCGCCAGTGAGCTCCGTCTAAGGTGCTGAAGGCCAAACACAAAGGGAACCTAACAGGGTGTCATCTTTTTAAAAAGGACTTTCAAAATGACAGACCCCACCGAGGTGCCACCAAGTAGCTGGCAAATGATAAGGAAAGTATCCGACCCTAAGACAGAAGCGAGCGGAGCTGGTGTGTGTGCCACTTCAGAGTCCCCTTAGGGACAGTGTGCTGTCACAGAGGCCACAGGACAGAGGACGCCTCTAACAAAGCAGCCTGAGGAAGGGGTGGCTCGCCCTGTTCCATCTCTCTCCTTTCCATGCCACCTCTATTCCCACTGAGCGACTGGGTCACAAAAGTCCACCAGCAGGGAGAAATAAGACAGGTGAGGCAGGCGGGGTGCAGGAAGGAGAGCCAGGGAATGGTCTGCCTGCGGGCGAACGAGCGGCCTTGGAGGAGAGAGAGGGCAGACCAGGGTCTGGAGCAGCTCTGGCCGCCGTCCCGTGACGCAAGGAAGAGCCTTTTTAGGACGTCTTCACCATAAGCAGGCTGTCCTTTTTGGGAAGAATTCCTGTCCTGTGCTGGGGTTGGGCCAGAAACGAATTCCTGCCGTGGCAGTAAACCGAAGAGCTCTTGACACTTACTCTCAGGACAGCTGCTGTCACTGACCCCTCAAAGTCAGAAAACGGGAGAGGCCACACCCCCTCTAACTAAGCCTGTGTGTAAAACCGGGGAGGGCAGGAGGAGAGTACCGGGGCCAGGACAATCAGCTGTTCCTCCCAGAGCCTGGTATCAAGGAAGAGAAAGAGCAACAGGTGGGTGACAGGCTCCTGACAATGACAGGCTGGTGGCAGTTGGTGGCTTTGGTCCAGCCCTTCTAAAACAGAAGTGGGCTGAGAACAGCCTGGTGCCAAATTCAGTCTGCGGACTGAATGTGTTCCCCGCAGACCAGCTGGGAACCGACCCTCGGTCACATCCCTCACCCAGGCTGTGGTGCAGAGAGATTAGGAGACAGGGAAAGGTGAGTGGAGACAGGAAGTGGCAGAGGCACAGGTGACTTTTGTTTTTGTACAAAAAGATGGGCTTCTGTTCCTTTAAAAGCAAACTTACGTTTTGGAAGTCTGGAGGGAACTCCCAAAAACTAGCCCCTCAGCTACCCAGCCAGGCTGGGACGGTGCACGGGCTACTGGGAAGATTCTTACTGTTCTTGATACGGAAGAGGTTTTAGAAGGAAGTGAGGGGAATTTTACATTCTCACCTGCGAATTTAGGTGAAATGAGCTACTGGGACTTGATTTAAAGGGGCTTTTCAGACATCGAGATTTCCAGTGTACCCTAACTTACCCCAGCAGGTGTTTACGTGCTGGGGCACAGGACACAGAGCGGAAGGACCCACAATGCTGCAGGGACTCTCTCTCATGGATGACCCTTTTGTCGGGATGACAGAGCCTCAGGAATAGCAGAGCTCCATCAAAACTGGCTCGTAACTTCACACTGCCAGGCAATGTGGGGCAAACTGTTGCCCAAATACCTGAAACCACTTTCTAATCTGCTCTGCCTCAAAATGATCACCTTGTTGTCCTTGCACAGAAATGGATGAATACAAACTCTGGAAAGAATGAGCTAGGGCAGAGTTAGCTCCTCAGGGTGGATGGTGGAGGAGCTGGGTGGTCGGTCCCTCAGAAGAACCCCTCCTGTTCTTATGGAAACCTGCCCCTGAGCTGGGCACCAGAGTAACTCTGGGTCCTCTGGGGAAAGCTGGGCGCCACCGAGGAGGAGCCCTCCCTGAGCATCAGCCTTGCCGGGGGCTCTGAGCGTGTAGCCACAGACAGGCTGCAGGCTTAAGTGTCCACGCTTTCCAGGGGAACATTCCCTGGCTTTCAGCTGTGCGGCCCCTTCCCGCATACTAAGTGAGAATGCAAACCTCCTAGGTGCAGTGGTGCCATTTCGATGCTTGACTTCCCACTGAGTGGCCACACCAACATCATTCCCCAAAAGTACAGGCCGCTGCTCTGTGCGTACCAGCCCAGACCCGGAAGTAACCAGAACCCTCTCCCAGCAGTTCACTGGGGCTTCTAGGGAGCCATGTGGAAAAGGGCAATTCCCATTTATAATGGGGCCAGGTGAAACGGTCCTCCAGTATTAGTAGCCATATATAATGGCAAAAAACCCCGATAAACTGAGGAAGAGCACTTGTGGTTCAATAAGGATTATTTAAATAGCAGTTTTTATTTCATCACAGATCATGACCTCCTTGGAAGGGGAAAACACAGAGAGAGGACAAGAGGTCAAATGTCAGGGGCGTCTGAAACGGCAGCTCAGGCAACACAAGCGGGACACGTGCAGCTTCTGGGAGCACCCCCTTCAAGGTCAAATCAATACATGAAATAGGAAGAAGGCCTTTTCAAGTCTAATGAGAAAATGGAGTGAGTTGGGTTTTTCTTTAGACTCTAATACTTCTCTCAGACTTCCAAGTCTGAGCGTCAAGAAGCATAAGCGTCCCCTTCATCTGCCTGTAAAAAAGACTTGGGGGGGGGTTTCCTGGCTGGTGTGGCTCAGTGGACTGAGCACCGGCCTGTGAACCAAAAGGTCACTGGTTCGATTTCTAGTCAGGGCACACGCCTGGATTGCAGGCCAGGTCCTCAGCTTGGGGCCTCGTGAGAGGCAACTGACTGATGTATCGCTCACACATCAATGTTTCTCTCCCCCTTTTTCTCCCTCCCTTCCCTTCTCTCTAAAAATAAATAAATAAAATCTTAAAAAAGAAAAAAGACGGAGAAAGGGGAGAACGCGGCGACTACAAATTGGCAAACATGCAAAGATAAGACTTTTCAAAACAATTCGATATTTTATCTGGGGGATTTAGTTGTAGCTAAGGGGAGAGGGAATAATTTTAAGTTTTCTCTCATTCTGACTATTCTAATTTCATTCTGAAGCCTTTTTTCATGGAACGTAAGATGTTATTGATGCTACTGACTTCTAAGGTATCATTTTATGTGCTTTAAGAAGTAAATATTGCCAATTAAACTGTGACCAAAAATCTTTCTTATCACTTTCACTGTAAGCATTCCAATTATAGGGATATTAATAGCAAAAAAAAAAAACCTTAAACATAATATGGTAATATGATTAAAACAACTCCATTATAGACGCAGGCCGCTGGAAATTAAACGTCATTTACTTCAAACACCTATTCTGCAGCCTGCAAATCAAAGCGCCTAATCGCACAGGTGGTGTGGTTTCCGTCCTTCCTTGTTTATTAGCAGCCATCCCAGAATTCCATGTTGACTACAACTGACAGAGAAACCTTTTAAACTTCAACTTATAAAATCTAGTATTATCATCTAGCCCAAGCCAGCATGGCTCCGTGGGTTGGAGCATCACCCTGTACACAACAGAAGACTGCAGGTCAGGTTCAATTCCTGGCCAGGGCACATACCTAGGTATATGGGTTCGATCCTCAGTTGGGGCACATATGGGAGGCAACCAACAGATGTTTCTCTCTCTAAAATCAATAAACATTTTTTAAAAAGAGTTTATTTATTTTTAGATAGAGAGGAAGGGAATGAGAAAGAGGGAGAGAAACATCAATGTGTGGTTGCCTCTTGCATGTCCCCTGCTGAGGACCTGGCCTGCAACCCAGGCATGTGTCCTGACTGGGAGTCAAACCAGCGACCCTTTGGTTCGCAGCCCGCACTCAGTCCACTGAGCTACACCAGCCAGGGCCTAAATCAATAAACATTTTTTTAAAAAAACTTAAAAAATCTAGTATTATCATCTAAAATTGAATTTATCATGTGGGATTAAACTAATAAAATAAGACGTGTGAGTGGCATCATCGTGTGTGCAGGAATTCTGGGACTGTTTATCCACACAGTCGTCAGACCTCCGGCCACCTGCTACTGTCCCTGGGTCCTCCTCTCGTCTAGCCCATCTGAGGAATGCAGGACTCCTTCTATGGAAAAAGTCTCATTTCCTCCCTGGGAAGGTGGAGTTCTGAAGCAGCTACTGCAGTTGACGTGTTCTACTCCACGCTCAGAAACTCCCTTTGTCAGGAGCGGTGGGGAGCGGTGAGGAGCAGGGTGCGTGCTGTCCAGGAAGACGCTCCTGGGCCAGACGCTCCTGGAGAGGCACTGTCTACTGTCTCTCCGTCCACTCCTCTCGTCCAGAACTAGCGCTCCCGGCATCCTCTCTACAGCGGCGGGCCTGAACCTGCACGCCCTCCACTGGAACGCAAACGCCCGCCTGATGTCACCCCGTGTCGCTGTCCCAGGGCCTCTCCCTGCTGGCCAGCATGCCATGGAGCAGTCACAGCGCGCCCCGGAGCTGTCTCCTTTGGAGCCCCGCATCTGCCCCAGGCCTTTCACTGCGAACCCGCCCTTCCGTCTCTGTTCCCTCACAACTGACAAAGCCCTCAGCAAACAAGAGACAAACGTCTCACCTGCCCCACGGCAGTCACAGGACACTGCCGGATGGCTTACAAATGGCCGCGTCTGGGCCGAAGAAAAAGGATTTGTGGCACATTTATCACCATGAAATGCTGGCGTCAGAGGAGGCCAGAGACGTGTCGGTCCATGGACCCTCCCTCCCAAATGAGGGAAGGGAGGTACAGTGAGGCTGAGCAACCTGCCCCGGGGTTCACCAGGAGCCATGAGCCCCAGGGAGCACAGCAGTCCAGTGGGATTGGACTGAGACCGTGACCATCAGCCGGAGGAGGGGCTGGAGCTGACTCAATGTCGGCAGAAGCAAGGCTGGGGGTACGTGGGGAGGGCACAGCCCCTTGGGAAGAGGGGTCCGTGGCTGAGAGGCACATCACAGGGTTACAGAGAACAGACGAGGCCCTACCCTGAGTGTGAGAGACAGAGGGGAGCGTCCGATCAGCGGCCGCTGCTGTTCACCAGGCCATGAAACTCCTCCCAGGCCCTGGCAAACCAGAGACAAAAAAACACAATAGCACATTCAGATCAAAAGCTTTTTAACAAAGAGAAGACACATCACCCCACATCCCCCTTCAGATACCCTCAAGGTCGAGTGCAGCCCACCCAATACCCGGAAGCACAGCTGTGAGGTTTCCCACCTGGACTCGCCCTCAGATTTGCAGGGAGGGCCAGTGCCTTTCAGGGACCGTTGGCACTTGTCCTGGCTGTTCCACTGGTGAACTCCGACCCTTGCTCACTACTCCCTCGAGGTTTTGTATCCAATCCTCCCACAAATCTACCAGGGAGGCCAATGAGGGCAGAGCTAAGCTCAACCATCACGGGCAACACCTCTCATTCACCGGGGCAAAGGGCAGCAGGGAGGCCGGGGCAGGTGGCAGAAATGGCCCGGCTGCATTGGGCCTCACCTTGAGGGTGGAGGCAGGTGCCCAACGGCGTCATGTCTAGGGGTGCAAGGGGGAAACGACTCTGTGCTTTGTTTTCACATGTCCAACCTTCTGACCCTTCTAACCTCAGACTCCGAATTTATACCGGGTCGTTTCTGAAAATACCCATGTAATTATCTTAAAGTTTAAGCGGTGTAGGTCACAGCAGTTCACGATCTCCAGGGAACGAGGTTCATGACAACTTCCATGCTGATGAGCTCATGCAGAAACTGGGGTCAGGAAGGGGTGGGAGTGTGACTGAGGGGCACAGTCTCGGGCTGGCGCTCCACAGAGAGGAGGTCCTTGGGGACTGCTGGCCGAAAAAGACACCAGAATCCTCCAGCATCTGAGCCCCAACGCACCTCAAATTTTCTGAGGGACTATGAGAAAATATCCTGGCCACATTTCTGCCCCATTAGGGACAAAATGTCTGCTAATTTCCCTGGCAATTACACACACAATGGGTTATTTGGGGCTTCTGATTCCAAAATTCCCTTTTGTCAATCATCCCGCCCTTTGTTTAAAGGGGTGACAACGTCCTGTGCCACTTGCTACAGGTCTAGGTTATGGCCACTGAAGCACTTTCTTACCAGGACTCCTACCGGCAGCTTTTGTTCTTCTTTTTAAATGGGGTACAGGTTGAGTACAGAGACCTGGCAGCGCAAACCCACTCTCCCGGGCAACACCAACGCGGGTTCCGTGGGTGTTTCTCACAAGTCAGTGCTCCGCCTCCCAGCCCAAGGGGCAGTGCGCAGCGTGTGGTTCCTTCAGCCAGTGTCACCGAAGCTGCGCACACGCACCGAGCTGAGAAGAACAGGCCCACCCAGCAGGCGTGCCAGTCCGTCAGTTCCGTTCCCACAGCGAGACATCTGTCCCGCAGCCCACTCTGGCGATGGCCGCGCAGGGAGGAGCTTTGTGAGTCCACATGTGACATCAGAAGGCCACTTCGCTCTTCACTCCGAGTTAAAGCAAGGAAGGCAAAGCAAAATCCGATGCTGGGGCAATGAGCCAGGAAACCCCTCTCGTTTTAACAGTGAGCTTTAAATTCTGTTTTAAGCACTTCAGTGTCCACAAGAAATGACACGGCTGTGTTGAAGCGTCATCTCATTTGTCCCTTTGCTTCTACAGAGGCCCACACCAGTTCCAACAGAGCAGCTCTGTGTCAAGAACCTACAGACACACGGACCTCAGAGACGCCCTCTGACCCGCTCCTTTTCCTTCACAAGCTCCATCCTCACGTTAAATCTCAGCATGAAGGACCTGGGTAAAGAGAGTCCCTCACGAGGGCGCATTGGGAACAAAGAGCTGGTCACAGTCACTGGTGCAATCACTCTGACGCTTGGCTAAGAACAAACCAATGAGCTAAAGCCATGGAGAACAGCCTAGCTATTCTCCATCTGGCATCCCAGGCATTTTAGGTAATACTAAAACTTGCTTCTTTTAAAGGTAAAAAAAAAAAAAAAAAAAGGTTGAATGTTAAAAAGTATCATATGAATGAAGCTTCTAAAAAAAAATTACTGAGATTAATATAGCCCACAGGGAATTCTGAACAAACTCAAATGACAAGTTAACCGAGTCCTTTGAAGACTGTTCTTCTTCCAGCTCACTTGCTGGAAAGGAAACTTTGGGAGCAGAGGGCTCAATTTTGTGTGGCCCTGAACGTCCACCCACCCCGCCAAGGCCTGGTTCACAGCCTCGCACTCAGCTGGCCCTCAACACCCACGGACAAGCTCAGCTTCTCACTAGCCTGGGTTTCCTTTGCTTGGAACATCAGGAGAGACGTGCTTCCTAAGCCAGGCCAGCAGTCACACCAGTGGGGCCCAGCTCCATCAGGCTACGCTTCAGCCACAACAGAAGGGAGGGTTGGCCTGGCCTACAAAGTCCGATGTTTAAGTACAATGAAATCTGGACAAGGTTAAGGAAATTCCCCACGACTTGACCCGTTTCTCTTCTAGAATACAGAAATGAAGAGAAGTCACCTACCCTCAACTCTCTCTGCAGAGGGAGCTGTCACTCTCCCCACCACGGTGGCCCACTGCGTGAAGCCGGCCCGTCTTCCCGGCTCCCGTTCCAGGCCAGATGCACAGAGGGACCACAGAGCCGTTCCAAAGAGGCGGCACAAAAGACAGTGCTGCTGCGTGGGCTCTGTGCCCGGTTGTACCCCGCGGTGCCACGACTCTGGGCTGCAAGTCTGTGCTAGGAGACCGCTTCTCGAAACGGAGGGCACGGTGAGTCGCCTCAGGCCCACGAGGACCCAGACCTATAGAGACTCAGCTTCAACTGGCCTCATGAACAGGAGCCATGTACCTGGGCGAACACTCAGCAGCTTAACAAGCCTCCATTTCTCAGTGGGAGCTGCTCCCCCCCGATGGGCCCCGCTGTTGGCAACACAAGGGTGGGAGGCAGCAGGCAGGCGGCCCCTCTGCAGCTGAGCAGCCCAGGCATTGAGTGCAGCAGCGCCTGCCTCTCAGCGCTCCGAGGAGCGCAAGCGCAGCAGGAAAAGGCCACGAGCGGCGTGAGAGGCAGGCTGGAAGAACTGAACAGTTGAAACAAGGACATTGGAAATTGGATAGAAACGTAGCAAGGGAGAGGTCCACCTGCCTGAGAAATCTAGGCCACTCCTGAGTCCCCTCACCATTTCCAGAATACTTGGGACTATTCTCCAGAGTTCTTTTTCCTTCATTTCCTCACTTCTCAAGTCCCAGCAGCTGCTGTCCCTTGGCTTAAACAAAGCCGTCCCTGTGCGAGAGCCACGAGGAAGGGCACGAAGCAGGACAGCTCTGGTGTCTGCTCATACGTGGCAAGGACCAGGGGGTCTCGAGGGCAGTTGGGTGCTTTCAGATGAATCCTGGCTCGGGAAGGCGACGTTACACTTATCCCCTGGACCGGTTATAGGAGCTGAAATGAAGGCCAGTACACACCACACGCCGGTGGAGGCAAGAGGAAAAAGGCCCTAAGAGGTAATCGGCAAATGTTGAGCACAGAGAACTGGCGCTTCCATGGACCAACGCTCCTCCCATCGCCCAGGAACTTGGACCGACTCTGTGGATGCCACACAGAGCAGCAACGACACAGACTGCTCCAGGGGCGGAGCCCAGGCGCTGCTCCCAGCTGTGTTCTGTGGGATCCTGGCCACGTGGAGAGCAATGGTCCGTCAGGACGGCACAAGCCCAGGGCGGCGCTGCCAAAGGAACAGCCGCTTTGGAAACCCCTACATCTCCCCATGGCCACCTTCGCAGATGCTATTAGGCGACCTGACCCAGGGTCTGCAAAAATGTTTATTTTTGGTTTTGGTGGTAGCTCCCAAGAAAGCCGAAAGTACCGTGAGGCTCGCTGCAAACGTGCATGCAGGTTAGGGCCTGCGGGCCACACAAGCCAAGCCGCAAAGCACGTGAGGGGCTGGCACACGCCACGGTCGCGAGCCTAAGGAGCAGACTCTCAGAGGATGGAGACGTGGCCCAACCACCGGGGAGAAAGGGAGGGGCTGGGCCCTGCAGGCCCTGCCAGCAGAGCTAGCTCAAAGAGGAGGATGACCTGGCTCCACAGGGAAAGCGCAAGGGAGAGGCCGACAGAGAGCTCATGGCTCAGGCAGCCCTGGCAGCGAGAAAACCCCATCAGCACCAAGCAAGGAAGCTACGTACGTACAGACACACAAAGATGGAAGCAGGCTTTACCTCCAAGCAAGAGCTTTCTCTGAAGGAAAGGCAAACAAAGCCAGCGAAGCAAAGGCCAAGGACCCCCCTTTCCAGCCTTAACGACTTTCCAGCTGAATTCTACCTCAGAAACCACTCTGTCCTCGCTCGTCAGCATGGCCAGATGGAAACGAAAATTCAAGTACCAGAAAATGGGGTCTCATGTTGGGTTAGATGTCACCTCATTATGTCAGACCTCAGAGGAAGTGGAAAAAAACACCAAGGGACACTGTACAATGGGCTTATGGAAATGAGGCTGCATTCCCCCGATGACCCTCATGGAGAAGTCTGTGCCATTCCTTAACACGGTGACAGTCGGTCTGAAAGGCCACCTCTTTGATGCGTCACAAAGAGCAAGAGCAGGAGACAAGCTGGTTTAGCACCGTTTATTAAGTGATCTCAGCTGCTGCCGCAGCTGCTGCGTGTCAGCCTGTTCTTAAACAGAAAACGCTCTTCCACTTCCTCGTGTCCAGGACAGAAGGGTCTTCCACGTAGCACGCCAACAGAACAAGAGGCTCCGATGATGCCAGCTTCAATGATGGTGCCATCCAGACAGGGAGAGGGTCATGGCCCATTCAACCGCGGCTTCCAGAGGTTTTGAAAAAGGAGCCTCGGGGGGCCCAGCCTGCCTGGCATTCTAGTGAGAGTGCAAAAGGTCGGCACGTTGGGGGAGGAAGGGGAGGGAGACGCCAGGGAAAGTAGACACCAAGGGTGTCAAGGAGGGTTCTCTGGTCCCTGTCGCTGCAGGGCTGGAGTGCTAGGCAGACCTCTGGATAAAGCAGCGGCAGCAGACAAGGCGAAAGCCCACAGGCTCCCCCAGCCTCTGCACGGACTTGAACACATTTCCACACAAGTCAGGAAGAACTGGCTCAGGGTATGAGAGGGAGACCAGTGGAGAGGGGAGAGCTGAAAAATACCTCTTTCCCTTTCCTGTCCTGGTGAAAAGCCTGCTTTGGGGGGTGGGGGGAGCGAACTGGGGGGTGGTTTGGGAACCTTGAATGTGAGAGTCCTAGAAAAGGCAGGTGTGGATCTCTCCAGCCTGCACTGAACCTGGCTGGAGGGCAGAAGCTGTTTCTACCCTCAGAATAACAAATAGAAAACCCTGCTCAGAGGAAACAACACTAACACAGGAGTGCCCAGCCCAGTGCCCAGGGCCGCGGCTGGCTCGGAGCTCCTGGTGGCTACGAGGAGTCACACCTAGCCATTGGCTTACAAACCAAACCCTGGGGCAGTGTTCCAAGTTAAAAACAGGCCCTCGGCTGGTACAGCTAACTCCGCCCACAATTCGATCTGTGCGTGCATGCAGAAGACTCCCAGATGGTCTGTCTGCTGACCACCACCACTGGGCTCGCCACTGGTCTTTAATCAGAACAGCATCGTGATGATATCATGTCTGATGATGATGACGATGAAAGCAACGCTAATGCTTGGCCCTGTGAGCGCAGTCTCCTTCTGAGGACCTTGCATGACAAAGATTCAGTGAGCCACCCAACAGCCCTGTCCGGTGGAGTAGCATCAGTCCCATTTCACAGAGGGGAAACTGAGGCCGAGTGGCAGAGACTTGCCAAAGGCACACACTAATGCTGGAGTCAAAGGAGAGAAGTGTACCTACACGTCCTGACTCCTCGCTGGCCGTTCTCCACCAGCTTGGAGAAAATCTAACAGCCACTCCCCACAACTTCTTCAGAGGGCCTGGCTGTACTTGGACTCACTCACGGCCCTGGCCGGTGACTACCGAGTGTGGACGCCGGCTCCACTGCCCGGAGCCCTCCGTAGAGCACAAAGCCCAGCTCATCTCCCCGTGGGCGTTCGTGCTTCCTGAGATTCTGCCCTCACAAACACGCTATTCTGCTTCCTCTAGGACTTCAGGTCTGCACACCAGGAAATGGAGTCACATTCCTGATAAGTTAATTTCCCAGGACACAGAGACAGACAGAAGCTAACAGGTTAAAAGGACATGCAAAAGTGGGGGCAGGAGCAGACAGGGAGGACTTTCTTGTTCAGTGAAGTTACCTTAAAAACCGGCAGGAAGAGGAAGAGCCCTCTGTCTCTCACTTGGAGACTGCAGCGAGCCCGTGAAGGACAAGCCGCTGTGTGAAGAGAGCCAGCCCAGACATTGCCCTGGGGCCCTGCAGGGGGCGCGCTCTGCCGTGGTGACGCGTGCAGGAGTCTCGCCAGCAAAGAGCTGCTACAAGTGGCCAGAAGTACTAGAGGGGAAGACTGGTCTGTCCCTTCTCCATAAGTCAGTCTCCTGTGTGACCATACTCCTCTGGACCCAACTAAGAACGGACTGCTGCTAAGCTCAGGGATCTGTCCCCCCAACCCTCCCCAACACGTACTTGATGCTGTCGGTGTGGGTTTTGTATTCCATAATGGTGTTGGGAGGTAGGTTAAGCACTCGCCGAAGCGTGTCCCGGATTCGGGCTGTGGTTGCTTGGTCGCTGGCAGTCTTGTTCCATATTGAAATAATGTCCTCCTACAGGAGGAACAAAGGGCTCATCAAAGCCAGCCAGGGGCAGGGGGAGAGGAAAGGCAGCAGGTGAAAGCAGACCTGCCCACGGGGGGCTTACCTGGAACCGGACAGAGACCACAGCCCCACAGATCTCCTCCCCAACCATGAACTGTTCCCCCAACATGGCCAGGATGAGATTCTCCCAGCAACGCGAGGCCAAGCCCTTCCGGAGCCGAATAATCCACTTGCCACCATTTTTATTTGCATCATCCTATAAAAAGAAAGCAAAAAAGTTAAAATACAGTTTCACAGCTCTTTTTTCTTTGGCGTGATCCCTAAGAGGTTTTGCCACTTTCCAGTTATTCAACTTTATAGAAAAAATGGGGGTAGGGAGAGGAGAGGAGAGAAAGAAAGAAAAACACGGTGGGGGGCCTGATACAAGCCAGTTTAAAAAGTGGCTCAATGGACGCTTTAACACATTGTATGCGGGGAGCTTTTATCGCAAGCTAACAGGTGGAGCGGGCCATTTTTGCTAATGTTTTGTGTAAATGGCAACATTCAGTAAAGTTACGATAACTTTAGTTTTACATATTTTTTTCAATGAAACTTTTTGTGATTTACTATAAAATGTATACTGAATTATTTTTCTTAAATTTTAAACAAATACTGGAAAACTCACTGGAAATTGAAATAAAAGTAATAAAATATGTAAAAATTCCGATTTATTGAAAATATTTTGGAAAAAAGTATGTAAAATGTGTAAAAAAGAAAGAATGAAGTTTTCTTTCTTAAACTTCATTGTAAAAAAAGAAGTTTTAGTAGTGTTTTTTGTTGTGTTAATCGTATATAAAAAAAGAAAGAATGAAGTTTTAGTAGTTTTTTTTGTATGATAATCATTAAAACAGACATACATACATAATTCACCATTGTCTGTGTTAAAGAGACCCAAATTTTGTCCTTTGGAATTCGTATATCTGCATGTTAGCATCCCTTTAGAGCAAAAAAAAAAAGTATAAAAATAAACGTTTTTATCCATTACCCGCATTCTACCACTTGTCTACAAAATACGTATTTATACGTGTCCCGCATTCCACTACCAGTCAACGTAAAACGTATACGTACATTTCCCGCATACAATGTGTTTTAAATAGGACCCTCTTTTCTGAAACTACTTTAGGAATCAAAACGATGTCAGATTTCAAACACAGATCATTCCTCACTTCATCTGCCACAAGTATGCCAGTGTCACCATGTCTCAAATACACAGACAGGAGCCAGTCTCTCCCAGACCCAGTCTAGTCGAGGAGACACACAAGGACATGGACTATGGCAGCACAGTCTGACGGGCACTGCTGTATCTGAGACCTGCACAGCCAGTTCAAGACTGAGACCGTCAGAGACACTCAGGAGGGTCCTGGCTGGTGTAGCTCAGTGGATTGAGCGCGGGCTGCGAACCAAAGGGTCACTGGTTCGATTCCCAGTCAGGGCACACGCCTGGGTTGCCAGCCAGGTCCCCATTCGGGGGTGCATGAGAGGCAACCACACATTGATATTTCTCTCCCTCTCTTTATCCTTCCCTTCCCCTCTCTCTAAAAAGAAATAAACTCTAAAAAAATATATACCATATTCTTATGGTAGAAAAAAAAAAAGGAAAGAAAAAAAATGCTCAAGAGGAGGAAGCATTTAAGCAGCTGGGCCTCCAGGGACCCAGGAGTCGGCCAGGCAGAGCAGGTGGAGGGCCTGCAGGCACTGGGAGGAGCACGTCTGGGCGCGGACTCTGACTGAGTGCAGGCGTGGGGAGGGAGGACTTAGAGAGGATGGGAGACGGGCCCCGAAAGGCCAACTAGCTGCAAGAGCATGCGAGCAATGGAGAGCTGCGTGACATTTTACATTTTGGTGGTGGGGGAGGGGGAAGTGTGTGTGATCACGTTTGTCTTCTAGAAAAACGCCATGGCACCAAACTAGAGATGGATTTCAGCAAAACGAAGAGATCACAAAGCTCAGCTCTGGGTCTCCCATTATTACCTGTAAACTTATTTTTTACCCACTTTAGTCTTAAATATACCATGGTAATATAATACACACATAGCCAGTTCCATGGGAATAAGGGTAATTTAAGAAAACAACCCCTGAATGTCACTACAACACCGTTCAGCGATGAGACGATCTTTCAGGCCACCCAGCACCGACCCTCCTGCCCCACGACAAGCGATGGCACCGTGTCTTTTCCTGGAGGTCCCAGGAAAAGGAGGTGCCAAACAGCAGTGCAGTTTTGAGAGAAGACTTCAAAATACTTTAAACCTGGGCAAGGCTAAAAAACAAAACAAAAACCCAAAACAAAAGAATGACTTGCTCAGAAAAGCAGGGTGAGGCCCTCAGTCCTCACCTCCCACATGGGTTTAATCCCTTCTTTGAAGAGATGGAAGTCGCTGTGGCCTGTCAGGTCCCCGGGACGCACCATGTGGCTATAAAACCGCCAGAACTGCTCCACCTGCGAAGAGAAGGGATGCGAAAGGTGTGATTCTCCTTTTCTCTGAATGAAGGAAAGCAAGCCTTACCTAAGAGAAAAGCATGAACATGGAAGACACACTGTTTCGGGCTACACTTCTGAAGGGCACGTTTTCATCTGGAGGCTTGTGTGGGAGGCCAGGCATGTCAGATAAAAGCAGATGGTAAGCCGGGTAAAAGAAAAACGTGATGCTGTTGACCCAAGAATGACCCCTCTGGGTGGACACGCCAGGGCCGCTGCTGGCCGAGTCATATCCGTGGACACGCCCTCCGTCCCGCAGAGGCCGCGGGACACCCATGATCTGCTGTGGGGACCTCGTTCCACGCAACGGAAATCCCTTTTGTCCTCTTGATCACAGACTGTCCGCTCAAATCCAGCCTCAGTGACAGTGAGTGAACTTCAGTCCTGTTTAGTCACTGAGCCTGGCGACAGGACCAACCATGGCCGACGCTGCGCCACAGTGCCTTTGCTGAGGCCAGGACAGCCGGAGCCAAGCAGGACTCCGCCTCTCACACTTAGGGTCGAAGTCCCTCTTCACTCACTTCAGCCGCAGCTGGTGTTCAGCACTGGTTCGTTCCAGTTTCAGGCGCACAGCACAGTGGTCAATCACACCCCTTACAAAGGGACCCCGGTGGTCCCGGCACCCATCCGACACTGACATAGTTATTACAAAGTGAGTGACCACACAACAACAGTCAACGTCCCTATGCCATCCTGGCCATCCCCACGACCGGTCCTTCACCTTTTCCAGCCGGTCCCTGCCCGCACCCGCCCCGGTGATCGCCAGTCTGTCCTGCGGAGGTCCCTTTTTGCTGGGACATCTACGGGGCTCCCTGCCCCTCCTCCATGGCCCCGTGGGGGAAGCAGACACACTTCTCTGCCTGGTGTAGTTTGTCCCATTCCTCAGCGAGGTGCTGAGAGGCGGGGCTGCTTCCCTATTCCTCTGTGATTCACAGGCACGGCTACTAAGTGCTGGCCAGGGAAGGGGCACATTTTAGGAGAAAAGAAAAAACGGGGACCCGTCTGGAGAGAAACAGTTGGTATCTGCCAGCACACTGCTCAGAAGGCTCTACACAGAAACACCGCGAGACACCAGAGCAGCGCAGCTGAACGCGGGCAGTGAGGACACAGAGGTTCAGGCCGTGCTTCTAGACCTGCACAGCAACTGAGGAGAAGGGGACCGTCCACTGTGCGACACGGAGGTCCCTGCGGCTCCTCTACAGGGCAAGAACCCAGGCAGCGCCTCGCCTGACAGACAGGTCAGGAGCGAAGGCCACCGGCAGCGCCTCTCTCAGCAGCAGCCCTGCGTGCCTGTCTAGGACGGCCTGGGACGCAGTGGCCCTGTGTGCACAAGGAGCAGTCACCTTTTCCCACCGGGACAGAGCGGAAAGAAGGGAAGCACGCCCCCGGGCCCCCCAGTTCCTCAGCCGAGCACTGGCTCCCGGCCGGCCCGGGCCTGCTCCGCGCGCAGGCCAGACCGCAGTCTCACAGCCACCACCTCAACCTGAACCGTGCGAGGCGGGCGAGCAGCCAAAACACGAGCCACCTTTGAAAGGTTTTCCCCTTCTCTTCCGGCAATTTTGGTTTCTGAAACTATTAGAAAGAGAAAAAACAGTGTTCAGACTCAGTTAATGGGGTGCAGGAAGACCTCAGAACAGCCTCCCTCTGTGTAGAGTGGAGAACACGGAGTCAGAACCTGCCCTGCCCGCAGAGTCAGGCACCAGAAGAGCGCACCCCATGACCCCCCAAGTCCAGTGCTCCTTCTGCGTTAGACCACTGCCTTCTGAGTCACGGGATTTCTAGACCTTCCGCCTGCTGTTAAACACTAGGGTTAAGGACAAACGGGAAATGCCGCTTTGGAGTTACTGACGGGTTTCACAATGCCATCACTCCCGAGAGGAGTTTCGCATCGGGAGGCATCTCTTACTGCCTTGAGCTGCACGGCGGCGGACTGGACACGGTCACCCCTCCAGCGAGCAGGGAAGAAGAATTAACCCAAGACGGCGCTCACGGTAAGATCTATTCAACTCGACCTGTGTGCCAAAGAAAACAAAAACCCTCCTTTCCCAAGGTGGGTCAACCACGCTTTCCTTAGGGGAGGAAGGAAACGGCAAGAAACGCCCGTGGTTCCCACAAAGGGCACCGATAGGACCCTGAGCAAAGGCCCCCCCCCAGTTCAGTCCGTGTCTTTTCTGACCCGCACGCCTGTCTGCAACCCCAACGCCGCTGCACCATAACGGTGGCACTCCCGCGCAGCGAGACGACCTGCTGTGACAGGCTCAGAAGCGCCAGGAACGGAGCCGACCCTGGAACATCGCAGGTGGGACTGCCCAGGCCATTTGGAAAAACACTGCGTGGAAGTGGCCCCCACAGCTCTTCTGTCTCCCTGGTCAGAAATTCCCGGGCAGGTCCTGCTTCCCCTAAGGGCAGGGTCTTGGTTCATTTTAGAACCCACTTGTGCCTCGAACTCACTCAGCAAACGTTCCTTGAACCAAATATGCTCCAATGCACAAGCTATTTTTAATTCTTCAAAAGAGCCTACATCTACCAGTGATGAGGGAGCACATATCTCTTCTCTTACAGTAATCAGATGAACTAAGCACCAGTTACACTCAATAGTAAATGGGTAAACAAATAGAGCTTGCCTGGCAAGCAAACATTTTAAGAACTGGCACCTCTCATCACGCGTCCTGGTGCACTGGAAGAGCGAAGGGCTTTGCGACCTGCTCTCACAGCCGCCCCACTGGGTCTCCACACTGGTCCCTCCACCTACTCAAGTGAATGACGGCTGCTTGAGACTTGAGAGCACACACTTGGCCAAAGTCTCACGTCCTCATCCGTAAGATCCGGATACCATGGCTGACCTCGCAGGGCTACCCCGACGCTTGAAGTTATGCAGGGTGGCTGTTACTGTGCCCTTCCTCGTCACTACTTCACGGTAACACGTAGTGTGTCTATCAGGGGTTCCTCTTCTATGTCTGCATTTTAAACAGGGCAGATACCCCAATACTTTGAAGAAAGTAACACACTCCGCATTTGATTCTGCCCAGAGACAGAAGGTGCAGTACACAGGAAGCACACAAGCAGGTGCAGGCAGCTTCTCAGGGACACAAACCCAGCTACCTGCCCGTGAGGGAGACAAGACAGAGCTGGGCTCCTGTACTGACAGGACCCACAGAGATGATTACTAGAAATTTCATTTTGTTTCTGAAGACAGAAGGGAAGATGCTACTCTACACACATATCACTAACAGATCCAAAACACTGGCGGGAGGTTAAACAAAAGAATCACCCTCGCTGGTGTGGCTCAGTGGACTGGGCATTGTCCTGCAAACTGAAAGGTCGTCAGTTCGATTCCCAGTCAGGGCACATGCCTGTGTTGGGGGCCACGTCCCCGGTTGGGGGCCTGTGAGAGGCAACCAATTGATGTTTCTCTCCCTCTCTTTCTCCCTTCTTTCCCCTCTACAAATAAATGAAATCTTAGAAAAATATATTTAAAAAAACACAAAAGAATCTTTTGAAGTTTACTCTCGACTTAACCATCAGGCCTCGTGAGGATATCCTGTACTGTAAAATTTCGTGCCTCCCCCACCCCAGACACTGCACCTAGTAAGGACTCGACAGACATCTACTTAAACAAACCTGCCTTTTCGTACACCCCCTCTGGTCAGTCCCCAGTTTACACGCTGGGCACCCATGGGTGTGTAAAGGTGACCCAGAAATGACCGGGCCTGACCTGAGAGGGAAGGAAACCAGGGCCCTGAAGAGGTCATCAGGACAAGGAAACACAGCGGTACAGGCGCGAATGCACCCCAAGGCTCACTGCGCACTCACAGAGGCGAAGGTGCCGATCTGCTTGATGTTCTGCTCGTAGCTCTGTGAGCTGGTGGGCCGGCCGGGCGTCCTCCTGGAGTACCAGAACGTGTAGTTGTACTGCAGGGGGTGCTCCGCGGGGCCGGGGACAACGGCCTGCAGAGGGAAGGGGGCGCGTTAGAACTGACCGTTTCCACCCCTCGCCACCTCCCCAAGCTACTGCCCGCAACGTGCCCAAGCAGCGGCAGCTGGTTCTAAGTTCCCGTGACACTTCATCTCTGTTCTGACAGCTTCTGGAACTTTCTTCTTCATAAGCATTTGTGCTTGTACCTTATCTCAACATAGCCCCGGGTCCAGCACCACCTCCTCTATGATGCTCTCTCACTTACTGGCTAGTGACCTAGGGCAAGTTGTTTAACCTGTTTGTGCCTCCGCTACTTATCTCAAAAATGGGGTAAATAATCATCATCATCTCGTAGAGGTGCCGAGAGGATCAAATAAAGGAGCAGACACGAAGTGCTGAGCACAGTGACTGGCACATGGTCGGCGCTCAACAAATGTCAGCTATTGCTGTTATCACCACCATTAAACGCGGTCTCCTTGATCCGCAGCTTTACGCACCTTTGTGCCCCCTCAGCACCTAAAATGCTTGTGTCTACAGAATACTCAATATTGGGGTTCTTTTAAAGATTTTATTTAGTTATTTTTAGAGAGAGGGGACAGGTGGGACAAAGAGGGGGAGAGAACCATCAGTATGTCGTTGCCTATCATGCACTCCCCGCTGGCCGCCTGGCCTGCAACCCAGGCATGTGCCCTGACTGGGAATCGAACCAGTGACTGGTTTGCCGGCCAGCACTCAATCCACTGAGCCACACCAGCCAGGGCTCAATATTGCTGAATAAAGCAATAATGATTGCTTTGATTTTTAAAAAATCCAAACCCAGAAACACTGATTTGATTGATTGATTTTGTTTTTTCAAAAAGAAGGAAAGGGAGGAAGAGAAAAATCAATTGGTTGCCTCTCATATGCACCCCAACTGGGGACTGAACTTGCAACCAAGGCATGGGGTCTGATCCAGAAATGAACCTGCAACCTTTTGGGGAGCTAGGGGGTCAAACCTGCAGCCCACAGGCCGCCCAGGATGGCTGTAAATGCAGCCCAACACAAAATCATAAATACACTTAAAACATGGGATTTTTTTTTGTGATTATGTGTCACAATGTATTTAATGTGTGGCCCAGACAACTCTCCTTCCGGCGTGGCCCAGCGATGCCAAAAGGGTGGACACCCCTGGTTACAGGATGATGCTCCAACCAAGACGCACAGGCCAGGGCTGCTTTGATTTTTCGGGAAGTTGGCCCATCTGTCTCATACTCCACATTGTCTCCTTTCCAAGTCACTAATTTCAAGGGATGTGCAGGATCTGAAATACTCGGTGGCAGCTTATGAAGCAAATAACAGCCTTGTGAACCCCAGGGTTACCCTCCCCTACCTCAGGCCACGAGAGCGCTGGAAAGCAAGGCAGCACCTCAAGGTCCTGTGCTAAGAGAGGAGCTCTGAGTCCCGGAACGCAGTCCGGTGACTCCACAATCTTGAGAACAGAACCGGCCATTACCCAACAGTGTGCAGTCGCGTTCATCTGGCATCTTCCAGATATAAACTGGCCCCATGAGATAACTGAGTCTGAGTCCCAAGGCAACTCTCCGCACAGCAGAAAACTCACCTTCCTCTTGCTGCTGCTCTGACCTTTGTCTCGTTCCGTTTTTTCCTTCTCACCATCTTTCTGTGTGCTGTTTTCTTCATTCTGGTCATGGTCCCCACTGTCATCATCTTTCAATCTAAGCAGGAAGGCAAAACGATGTTATCTCCTGACTGAACTGATTCCTGCTTACCTCACAAAGCTCCCAGGTCAAATGAGCTACCATGTAACCAGCCCAAAGTCACTCAAAATATGGCTGTGAGATCAGAGAAGGGGCAGGGAATGCAGAAAGTCCATCAGGAGGATTGAACAAAAATGAAATGCCCATCAGCTAATGTGTGAATTCCAGCAAGCATCATCTTCCAGTTCCTAACAGTTGGCTGCACAAAGAAACAAGAGGTACAGTGTGGTTCTGTGGACTGAGTACCAGCCTGCGGACCGAAAGGTCACGGGCTCGATTCCCGGTCAGGGCACATGCCTGGGTCGTGGGCCAGGTCCCCAGTGGGGGGCGTGCGAGAGTTGTCGGAGCGATGTTTCTCTCCCTCTCTTCCTCCCTTCCCATCTCTCTAAAAGTAAGTAAAAATTTTTAAAAAGAGGTAAACAGTTTAGGGATTATTTTCTTGTTCAAAAATAAAGAGTCAATAATCAGAAGTGTTTCTGGATTAAGTAACTGCTTTGGCATTTCAAACGAAGCTTAAAAACTTACCTATCCTTCTTGCCACATCTAACCATCTCTCCTCTCCTTCCCCACTGCTACTGCCTCAGTTCAGGCCTGCTCTCCATCACCTTAATTATGACAGTAAGTCCCCAAAACAAATCCTCTCTGCCCTCTATCCATCCTGCAGAGAGCCGCCAGCATGGTCTTCCTAAATGCAAACTTCCATGCTCAAAACTCTCCACTGTCGCTCTGACCGGGTTGCTCGGTTGGTTGGAGGATCATCCTGTACACCAGAAGGTTGCGGGTTTGATTCCCGATCAGGGCACATACCTAAGTTCCGGATTCGATCCCCGGTTGGGATGTGTACCGGAGGCAACCAATCGATGTTTCTCTCTCATGTCAATGTCTCTGTCTCTCCCTTCCTCTCTCTCTAAAATCAATAAACATATCCTCGGGTGAGGATTAAAAAAAAAAAAAGGCTAAAAAACCCCAAACTGTCAACTGTTCCTTGCCTTCTGATGCCCACCCTGGAGGATAAAGTGCAATGAAATATAAGACACTCTTGACCCTAACTCCTGCCACCTGGCACCCACCCCGCCCCCCTAGAGCAATCTAGATTCCCACACCTGTGCTACATGCAAACACTACCCCTCAGCCTAAGGCCTCCCACAGCCTCCCACACGTGTTTTTCCTAGATGGAGGGATCCCCTAGAATAGTGTCTCTGAATCTTTGCATCTCCAGCACCTAGGACGGGAAGATGCTGCATCAATAATTGGGGAAAAAATGACTGAAAGAAGAAATGAATGTCTTCTTGCCTTATAAGTACAGTCAAATGTTCTTCAGGTGCTACCTTTTTTGGAGCAGTGAAACTACCCTAAAGCTTTCAGGTACACCTTAAGTTCACTGGATTCAGACAGGAAGATAAACAGAAGGTGATTTGATAAGAATGCTGTTTATTCTAGAGCTGGACCATTAACTTATCAAGAATATTCTTTGAGCCCGGCTGGTGTAGCTCAGTGGATTGAGTGCGGGCTGGGAACCAGAGGGTCCCGGTTCGATTCCCAGTCGGGGCACATGCCTGGGTTGCGGGCCAGATCCCCAATGAGGGCCCTGTGAGAGGCAACCATACATTGCTCTTTCTCTCTCCCTTCTCCTCTCTCTGAAAATGAATAAATAAAATCTTAAAAAAAAAAAAAAGAATATTCTTTGAAATCATCTTCCTTGCCCTCTTAACTACCTAGGTCAAATGGAAGGTAATTAGGTAATTCTCAAGGAAAGTACTAGAAATGCTCAGATTATAACTCAGATGTTACTCTATGCAGAAACAGAAACCTGCTGTTAGGCATTTTCCTTTACTTTTTCGGCCCGCGAATCCTCACTGCCTAGCACGTAAGAAAGCACTCAGTCTCAGAATTCACGAGTTGGCCCTGTGTCGGGGCCCCCGTTCCCCCCACTTCACAGGCTCAGCTACAGGATATGTACACAGGTGGCCATGCACTGTGCTGTTAACGTCCCCACCCATCCTGGACAAGACGACTATGAAGGACATCTGACCAGAGGACAGTCTACCCTGGCCGATACCTACACTTCAGGGCCTCATTCAAAGTTATGAGCGGATTCCTTCTCAGTTTTTCATCCAAAAGATGAATGACCACACGGAGCCAGAGCTGGAGCAGGCACGGGGGTCCCACACGAGAAAAGCCATGAAGGAACAAAGACAATGAGCAAAAGCAGAGAGACCAGCTGGGGACGGGGAGGGAACAGACAGCGGAGCGAGCAGGGGCGAGACTGGCTGTGTCTGTGCTGCTGCCGTGTCGCTGGCTGGGCTTGGCCTCCCTGGACTTCTAGGGGACCTGGTCTGTGCTTGTGCCTGTGACACTTGGGTTGGTTCGGTTTCCTTTCCAAAAGGAGGCTGTCTAGCACCCAGGTGCCAGGACATTACTGAGCACCCACTGTCAGTATCAGACACCACGAGTGCCTGTCCCCAAGGCCCTGGCTGAGGAGATGCGCGCAGGCCTCGGACAGCACCACCCCCCGCCTGGTCCTGCACACTCCTCACACAGCGGTGCACAACTGTCTGCGGCTCCCCAACCTCCCCCCGTTACGGCGTCTCTTCTCAGAGAGCCCTCTCTCCCTTCTTAAAGTGTCCGTTGGAGCTGCGACTGAGGGCCACTTTCTCTTGGAAATATTTCCTAATCCCTCCCTAGGCTGAGCCTAGCTCCTCTCTTCTGGACCGCCCCAAATAAATGTTTGTGCTTGTCCCAGCTTTACTGGCATGGCCAGTTCTTTGGTGTCCTGACTGAGAACATGTCGTGGGTTTTCTATTGCTCAGGCCCAAGACATCTCTCCTTCTGACGGCATACGCCAGGGACACAAGCCATATCCCTCTCCCCTCAGCCCCATCCCCCACCACACCCTCTGGGTGCCCTTCCCTGAAGTCTTGGTTGAAGGGGGGCCGTCACCCGGCATCCCTCCCGCGCTATTCCAAACAGAGCATGGGCATTCTTTCTTTTCAGTGGTTTTGCTGCTAATCACTACTAGAAAAGAAAAAAACAACAATAAAAACAATCATGTCGCAAAGAAACAACGCAACCCCACCATACTTCCTGGCTCCCTTCTAAGACAGTAATTGGAAACCCTAATGACCTTCACCTTGTGCAGTTATTTCTTGAGGGTGGAGCTAACCAACCCCCCTACCCTCTGAGCCTACACTTAAGGCAAATTGATTGCATCTTATCTTCCAGAAGTTACTATTCCCAGTGTGAAGTTGGGTTTGAACTAAAATACAATCCAGACTGACAAAGCAATGCTCCCTGGAGTCCGAGGGTCAATTAGCATCTCTGAAGCTGT
Organism: Micronycteris hirsuta; assembly: GCA_004026765.1. Classification (NCBI taxonomy): domain Eukaryota; kingdom Metazoa; phylum Chordata; class Mammalia; order Chiroptera; family Phyllostomidae; genus Micronycteris; species Micronycteris hirsuta. The sequence continues at coordinate 70,701 of PVJI01006102.1, forward strand.
CTTGAACAGTGGCACCTAATTAGCTCACCAAGCTTCTGCCCAGGTGTTTCCTCATACTTTCGGACTAGAGATTCCTTGTGGGTAAGAACTTAGTTTAACTCATCTTTCTACGTCTAGCATCACAGTGGGAGAAAAAAAATATGTGCTTAGCCCTGGCTGGTGTAGCTCAGTGGATTGAGCACGGGCTGCGAACCAAAGGGTCGCCAGTTCGATTCCTAGTCAGGGCACATGCCTGGGTTGCGGGCCAGGTCCCCAGTGAGGGCCATGTGAGAGGCAACCACACATTGCTGTTTCTCTCCCTCTCTGTCTCCCTCCCTTCCCTGCTGTCTAAAAATAAATAAATAAAATCTAAAAAAAAAAAAAAGTACGTGCTTAGTGAATGGATCTCTAAAATCAACGCAAGACACAGCAGAATGGGATGAGTGCCAAATAGGGGGCTCGGACGACAGTTAGGAACGAGCCGAAGGCTAAGAGAGACAGAGGCCAGACAAACCAAGTCTGGCATCCAGATCTGAACACCCAGCTTCTCCGAGTCGGACTGCAGCACCAGGGAAAGGACCCGAGGGCTTTCACACGAACAGGATCAACGGCAATGGCCTCTGACCGCCTGACAGACGAAGGGGGCAGGACACAATTGCAGTCCTCAGTTACATCTGCGGAAGAGGAGCCCACAGCCACACGGTGAAGGAGGCTCGAGTTCTTCACTAACCTGAGCCCACCCGATCAGACTGTAGCACTTGACTCCAGGCACAGGGCTCCAGGGCTCTGGCAAACGGAACCAAACCCTCAGGAACCACTGGTGCAGAGTGCAGAAGCCAAGTCTGTCACAAGGGTGTGGGACTGCAGACTTTTTGCATGAAAAACAAAAATGACAGTAGAAAAACTAGAGGCAGGAATGCTGTCTTCGATTGCTAATTTCAAATGAAAGAAAGCTGGGTTTTTTCCCTGCATAATTAGAAGATGGACGTTAAAAAGCTCTGGCTCTGTATAAGGAATAGTTAATAATTAGAACCAATTATAAACGACCCAGGTTAATTTTTGTCAAGCGGTGCTTGAACCAAGGTTAAACAACAAAGTTGGGTTTGAACCCCACCACATGGTCCTTCCTGTTGTTAACAGGGAGCTAGCTACTTAGGCTCAGAGCACCTCATTTTCCTTACCTGTGAAAGGAGGTAACAAGGGTCCCTTTGCAGGATTGTTAGGACTAGAAATAATATATGAGCCCTGGCCAGTGTAGCTCAGTGGACTGAGAGCTGGCCTGCGAATCAAAAGGTCACAGGTTTGATTCCCTGTCAGGGCACATGCCTGGGTTGCAGGCCAGGTCCCCAGTCAGGGGAGCGTGAGAGGCAACAGATTGATGTTTTTCTCCCCCTCTTTCTCCTTCACTTCCCCTTTCTCTAAAAATAAATAAAATCTTTTTTTTAAAAAGACTACATGAAAAATATCTAGAAAGCTGCCCTTGGAATCCAGTATTACCATTCCTAAATTAGCTTACTGCAGACCTCCAAATGGTTTGGGTAGGACTGGGCCAGATGGCCCATAAAGTGCCCTAAGATAAAATTTTGATTTGTTCGGTTCAGTGGAGGAAGGGGTGCAGGCCTGGCAGACAGCTCCACTGAGGCAGGCTTAGGTGTGGCGCTGGGTGCCGCAGGTTTTGTGGTGGGGAGGGGTTGGTGTGGGGCGCTGGGGGGTGCTGTTAGGTGACTGCGGGAGCACTGGGATCCAGGACCTCTGAACATGCAGGCCAGCACTCGCGGCACTGGGAAGCAACTAAGTCCCCATCAGCAGCAGTGGGTCGCAACCTAAACTAAGTCATTCCACTTTACATTTATACATCACTATAGCGATTTATGCATTAAGCCATGCCATACGCGATGTGACCCTCATAACACTCCTCCTACAGGACAGCGGAGCACCGAGGTGGCCCGGGTAACGATGGCTCAGAGACTGGGTAACTTTTCTGCTGTCAGACAATTTACTAGACTCCAAGAAGAGAGCTAGAACATAATCTACCTCGAGATAACAATCACTGGGGCGGGGGGGAATATGCGAAATTACTCTGCATTTCCTTTCTGCATCTCCAAATGGTTGCTGGAACTAGGATTCAGGGTACCTACAGAAGTCCGGGACGGGGCCACGACAAGTACACCCACCGGGCCAGAACCGAGCAGCTCCCGGAGTGTGTGTGTCGGAAGGGAAAAGGAGAGGGAGGAGAAAGGAAATAGGAAGGAGTCTCAGGAAGACGAGAACTCCGTCCGACAGAGCGGCCGCCGGCCGCATTAGCTCACAGCATCTTCACAACTCTACGAGCTGGGCGCTTTACCGTCCCCACTCTGCTGGTGAGAAAACAGACTGGGCGAGGAGAGGTGACCAGCGCAGGCCAGAATGAGCGTGTGGGGAAGCTGGTTCCAGAAATTCAGCAGCGGCCAGGCTGCGGGAACCCCCAAACCCCTCCACGCCGCCGGCGCACCCCGCGCCCACCGGGGCGGGGCGTCCGAAAGGCTCTTCGGGGCGGCACAACCACCCCTCTCCCGGCCCCTGCGTTTCGCCCTCGTTCCGGGCTGCCCTGGGGTCCCCGGGACACTTGCACCCCGCTCCCCCAGCTCCCTCCTCCCACTGGCCGCCTGGGCCGGGTCCAGCCCGCGGCCCGAGCCAGGGACGGAGGCCGGCGCCGTGGAGTTGGCGGCGCCGCCAGCCGCGGCGAGGGCAGGCGCGGGGAACGGTTGCGGGAAGGGGCCCCTGGAGGCGGCCGCACGCCACTCACGCGTCGAACTTGTTGTTCATCCTCTCGCCGTCGCCACTGCCTCACGGAGTGATTTCCGCTTCGCCCGGTCCCTCCGCCTAGGGCCCGGCCACTTCCGGTTGCGCGGGGCTCGGCGGAACGTAGGCGCGCGGGCCCGGTGGGGGGCGGATATCTCGGGACGCCCGCCCAGGCGGCTGCGCGGAGGCGCTCTGTTTGCGGGCTGCGGCGGCCGCTGGCGTCGGGTCGGTCCTAGTCTGCCGGCCCGCCGCCCTGCGCCTCCACCGAACCCCTAGGCAGGTCGGAGAAAGGCAGCGCCGCGCGGCGAAGGTGCGGGCTCTGGACTCAGCTTGGAACAGATCCCGACTCCAGCCCCAGAGCGGGCTGACCGATCCTCACTGTTAACACCCCCGAGCAGTTTCTTCCTCTTTGGTACCGGCGCTACTGTACTGTACTACCTGCCTCTTCGGGTTGCCGTGCGGATCGAAGGAGATAATCCATTTGGGGCGTTAGATACAATAAGTGGTAGCTATTGTTAATCATTGCGTACTTGGGCCAGGAGCTACAAGAGCTAACCTCCGCATTCTGAGAGGTTGAGAGACTCATCCCAGGTGACAAAGCTAGTAAGAGACTTACTTGAACCACAGCAGGTTCCGCCATCATCAAATTGCCTCCTGGATTTAAGTCTTTGCTCCACACACATGCACTGGAGTAAAACTGCTGGTGATTGAGCCTCAAAGCCAGCAACCCCGTACTTGGGAGAGGCGGCTATTTCTGGGTTCCTCGTTCCCCCGACAATGTTCCATTGTCAAGTCTTCATATGGGAGTTTCACATTTTTTAATCACCTTCACCCACACCTTTGATCCTGTGATGAGGGTACATATGAACTGATATCTGTGCCCACAGGTACAGATGAGGAAACAGAGGCTCAGGGAGCACAAATGATTTGCCCAGATTTATCCCGTTGTTACCAACGGAACCCAGGCCCTATCTGTACTCTCAAAGCAGAGTCTTGCTTCCCCCCAGGAAGACCTCAGCCGGCCATCTTGTCTCCTAAGTGGGGTCCACGGAGTCTAGTCAGGACCTTCCCCAGGAAGCAGAGCCCAGCAGTTCCCTGTTACCTCCCAGCCTCCCCAGCTCACTCTTCCCTGACCATCCTGTGGGACGAGTGCAAATTCTCTGTGGGGTCTTGGAGTGTCTAAGGTTAGGTCAGAGTTGGGAACTCTTGGCTCTGAACCATAAAGCCACCAGTGTTCTGGGAAGCCCTTCTGACTCTGGGCCTCAATTAGCCCATCTGAAACATAGGGATATAGCAACTCTTGCTTTTCAGTGATGTGACAATGGGAAAAAAAATAATAAAACTCATGAAATTGTTTATAATCAATGGCACAAATGCTTATGGATAGATCATTGGGGCAGGTGAGTACTTGGTGCTCACTGCACCCAAAGGCAGAGGGAGATGGCAGCTGGAGTGGGCTGCCATCTTATTTTTTAAGTTTTTATTTATTATTATTTTTTATCCTCATCCGAAGACTATTTTTTATTGCTCTTTAGAGAGAGAGGAAGGGAGAGAGAGAAACATCGATGCGAGAGAGACGCATCAATTAGTTGCCTCCCACACATGCCTGGACCAGGGGTCATGCAAGCCTAGACTGGGCACTGAACCTGCAACCCAGGCATGTGCCCTGACCGGGAATCGAACCTGCAATCTTTTGATTACAAGACGATGCTCCAACTAACTGAACCACACCGGCCAGCGATACCATCTTCTTTTGGGAGAGCCCCGGTTGCTACTCTTCACATTTCTCTTGACCTTCCTCTTTCAGGAGGCTGCAGGGAACTTATAAAAAGGAAGGGAGGCCCAGGTCTGGAGGGATAGGACCTTACCTAGTTGGAGGCATCTTACAAAACAGTCGTTAGGGCTTCAAAAATTATAGGAGTTCATAATACTTTGCTGAAGTGAGGCAAGTGCCAGGAGGAGCAAACTACTGGCACCTGAGACTGACCCCCACGGCACGCCCTGCCCACAGCCCATCCCGACCACTCCATCACTCCAGCTCTGTCTCTTTATTTCTCCAGCTTTTTTCAGGTCTGTTTGGCTTTCACGGCCCTGAAGGCTGCTTCCTGAAGAGCACACTAATGACCTTGGCAGAAGAGCACAGCTGATAAAACTCTGCAAGGCTAACAGCCGTTGGCCGGCTCAATCAGGCGAGGGCAGGTAGGCACGAGGGTCCCCAGGGAACGGCAGGGCAGGCACCCGGTTGTAGTGCGCCATGAGGAAGATGCCGGCAGTGCCGCAGACGAAGAGCGAGAGCATGGCCAGGAAGCAGACACGGTCCAGCACACGGCCCACCAGGAACCACTCCTCGTTCCCCTGAGGGCAGGAGGCAGGGTGTGGGACGGCCACCATGACAATGAGCCTTCCCTGAGTCCCAGGACCTTCCTCGGCCTTCCAGCAGACCTCTGTTCTCCATTTCCTTGGGCCTTTCTTACCTACTTCCAGTCCTCGACCTGGCTTTTTCCAGGGTCCCCTGGCCCTGACGCCCCCCATCTTCCCCACTCCCAAGTCTACTCCCCCCCCCCATTGCCCTACCGTGGTCACCCTGTTCATCCTGCCCCCGCACGTCAGGGCTCAGTCCCTCACCAGGTGTTCACAGCCGCTCCCACCCCTGGCAGGGCTTACACTGTCAAAGTGCCTCTGCTGGTGCCGGGCCCGGGCGACAAAGTTGCAGGCTTCCACACAGGCCCGGATGGCGGGGGCGGCCTGCTTCAGGCTGCCACACAGGTCCTGGCTCTGCCCTGGCTCCGGGCCTCTCTCTGATGAGACGAGAGGGTCAGGACAGTAAAAAGAATGGAGGAGAAACAGGCAGAGGAGGTGGCCTCTCCTTAGGGACCCACGTCCCCAGCCTGGACACTTGCCCAGCACTCCTCTGCCGTGCCTGGTGCTTTGGCCAACAGACAGCCCTCCCTGCCGAGGGGTCCCTGGGAGGAGTGCCCCCAGTGTCACGCCCTCTGCCTCACCGAGTCTCTCCAGCGCTGCCCTCACCAGCCCATTGCGCTGCCGTTGCCGGAAGAGTTGCTCACTGCGAGGCAGGCAGACGGCCGCCTCCTCCCCACCCAACGCTGACCACCCCGAGGAAGAGCCATTCTGCAGCCGGGGCCGGGCATCCAGCGCAGCCGCTGGGGCCCGTGGGCGCACGTGCATGCGCAGCAGCTGGGGCAGGAGCCGCAGGAACACCTGCAGAGGGGACGTCCTGGGTGGCTTGGCTGCCTCCGAGCAGAAGACGTAGGCCGGCTCGAGGGCTCACGCCTCAGCGGTCTGGAGGCAGCACAGTGGGGGCGGGGGCCGGCCCTGTGCAGCTTGGGTGTTCTGTGCCGGACACTGGGGCTGGCGCCTGCAGTTCCGTGCACAGCAGAGTCACCAGGTTCCAAACACAGGTCCCCAGGCCCCACCCCACTATTCCGGCCCAGGATGTGGTGGGGTTCCTGGGAATCTGCATTTGTGACAAGGGCTTCAGCTGATGGCTGCAGGTACAGGCTCTGGAGCCAGACTGCCTGGTCAGAATCTTGCCTCCTCCATTTTCTACCTGCTACCTGTGCGACCTTAGGTGAGCTATTTAAACTCTCTGAACTTCATTTCCTCATCTAAAAAGTGGAGATGAGAATTGGCTGGTGTGGCTCAGTGGATTGAGCACTGGCCTGTGAACCAAAGGGTTGCTCGTTCAATTCCCAGTCAGGGCACAAGCCTGGGTTGCAGGCCGGGTCCCTGGCACGGGGCACAGGAGAGGCAACCACACATTGATGCTTCTCTCCCTCTCTTTCTCTCTCCCTTCCCCTCTCTCTAAAAATAAGTAAATAAAAATCTTTTTTAAAAAAAGTGGAGATGATACTAATACCCACTGCAGGGGGGTTTTGTGAAGATTAAATAAGCTATTATGTGTAATGTGCCTGCCACTTGGTAAGCACTCGGTATTACTAATTCATTTGGGCACATGCTTCAAGATACACACAGGGCAGATTTGCTGCTGAATGTGGCACGGGAGGTGTAGGCACATGTCAGTGGACGGTGGGGTGGGGGGCGGCCCTTACCTTGCGGACCCCACGGGCCATGGAGTGTGTGTGGGGGGACCGCAAGGACACGTTGAGCACGACCACAGCATTCACGACAATGAGGATGGTCACCACCAGGAGGAAGGTCAAGTACCTGCGAGGGTGGGGTCGGCAGGGGGCGGGGCCAGCCCTTCAGCACTGCAGCCCCACACGCCAACCCCGCCCTTAGCAACTGCCGCCAACCCCGCCCTTAGCAACTGCCCCCCCCCTCCCATGGATGAGGGGCTGGCTTTGGAGGGGGGCACAGGAGGAGGGCAGTGCCGAGAAGGTGGGGGAGGAGGTGGGCGGCAGACCTGAGGACTGTCCTTACTTGCTGATGAGGGGCACAGCCTGGGAGGTCTCAGGCACCTTCTTCGCCACGAGGAAGAGGAAGACAGTCTGGGCCAGGAGCACGTTGATGGCGACAGTGCACTTCTGGCCGCCCGCTGCCGATGACCCAGGGGCTCTCAGGGCAGGTCTCAGTCTCCCTGCTGTGCCCACCCCCAGGAGCCCACTGCCCCTGGCTCGCTCTCTGCCCTGCCAGCTGTCCCCTGTGCTCCTGGTGGGGCCCGTGGCCCCCCTCCCGCAGGGGCAGGTACCCTTGGCTGGAAGGAAGCAGATGAGGACGGCCACGGAGGAGATGAGCACGCAGGGCGCGATGATGTTGATGACGTAGAAGAGGGGCTTGCGCTGGATGAGCAGGTAGAAGGCCACCTTCTGGTGGCCCGCCTCCTCCGCCGGGGCCGCAGCGTCCAGCAGCATCTTGGCCGGCCGGTGCTGGATGGCCCACTCCCCGTTCTCTGTGGGCGGCAGGCCGGATGGGCACAGGGAGTGGCCCGGGCAGACCCCTACAGCCTGCGTGGGCCCGGAGGACTGCCATCGAGGGACAGGAACGGCGAGGGAAATGGGACACTCGATCCCCCGCCCTCCAAAATGGGAGTCGTTATCACGGGGGAGGCAGAGGTTTGTAGGGCCGTTAAAAAGCCCATTTTATGGTTTTCTTACTTTCATCTTGTGTTGCGTGGGAGGTGGCATGATCATGGCCTAGCCTTGTCCCCACAGCCAGGTCCGGCAGGGGTCCTGGGTGGGGTTACCTGTGAAGGCCTCAGGGTCGATGAAAATCCACTCAATGGTCTGACCATCCTCCTGGCTCAGCTGCAGGTTGATCTCGTTGGTGCTGTAGGTCTGGGACCTGGGGGACGGGACAGGGAGAGGACGGATGTGCACTGACCCGCCTACGAGGTATACGGTAGAGTCACCTGGGGGCCACTGAGGGGAGTTTTGCCTAAAAAAGTGCAGCCAATAATTCTCAGTTCTCCACAAAACCCTGGTGGCAAGGTGAGGGGGCTTGGGTTCTTTGGGCCCCCGAGGAAGTTTAAATTGAAGGGTCAGGAGACTGTAGCTCGGTGCAGTCACCCGGTTGTCCAAGGGCCTGGGGTTACTGTGCTCTGCTCTTCCGCTGCCTCCTGGGTGGGAGGGGCCCGAGGTCAGAGCAGAGCAAACCCCGTCTGCACTGCCTGGGTCTGTTTACTGAGGACGGCTCCCTGCAAGGTCTCCCTGTGAGGAGGGATGCTCCTCTAGACTCGAGAAGATGCTCTCCCAGACCCCCTATCACATTGGTGGGTGAGGAAACCGAGACGGCCCGGCCTCCCCATTGGGCTGTAGGGGTAGTGGTCTCATGTGTGTGCTGGCACACGTGTGTGTACCATGTATGTTGTGGCATGTGCATGCCCACTCACTCCCAACCCAGACATTCTTTTCTCCCCTTGGGGCACAGGCAGGGAAACTGAGGCAGTGAAGGAGGATGAGGAGGGGACAGGGGCTTAGCCGGGAGGGACGTGGGTGACTCCAGGTGTCTGGACCTGAGATGGGCACAGGGGCCCTGGGGAGATGGAGCCAGGCCCCTGGCCAGAGACCTCAGGTCCCCCACCCCGCCAGGGCCCCTCTTAAGGCAGCCCCCTACGACCCCCTCGCTGCAAATACATGGCCTCACTGGAAGATGAGGGAGCAGTTCTGCCAGTCGAAGGGGAAGTAGGTGACAGAGACGGGGCAGGAGGAGCGGAAGATGGCGGGCGGCAGCCAGTAGACGCAGCCGTCCGGAGACACGAGCACGTTGCAGTAGAGGGCCACCTCGAACACGCCGTCCACGCTGCAGGTGGGCCAGGCACGCGGCTGCTGAGACCTGCACTGCCCCCAGCCCTCTGCCCTGCTTGCACGCGGGCTGCGGACAGCAACCCCTCCCAGGGGCCACACCCCTGCCCGGTCCCCACCTGGCCGCATGACCCACTACCTTTCCCAGCACTGCCCTACCTCACCCACCCTGCCAGGCTCCCTGGGCCCGTCTCCTAAGCCCTGCTGTGACCCCACTGAGACCCTGGCTCCCTTGAGTAGCTCCCTTCAGAATGGCCACTGTCATCTGTTCACGTCTTGCGAAGGGCCAAGGCTGAGTGCAGCATTTTTTCTGTCTTGCTGACCCTCAACTCTCGACAGCTTCCATAGGAGCTGCCCGCACCCCCATGTTAGAGGAGGGGGTGCCCACGCAGGCAGCCTGGCCCAGCGGTGAGGGAGCCAGGCCTACGATCAGCTGGGTGGCCCGGGGCCGGCCCTCAGCACCTGCTCTGCCTAGCAGCCCACGCCCCTGAAGGACCCCCGGTCGGCACTCTCTGTTCACCCCCTTTTCCTTAGATGCGCCCCTGTCCTGCTAGGCCCTGCCCTTGCGTCCTTTTGTCCTCCCACCCTGCCCACGCCCCTCTCACTTGTTCTCCAGCACGACGTCCGGCCGCCACACCATGGTGGATGGCACCCTCAGCACCCACAGGCCCTCGTAGTCTTGTGGGTCCCAGCGAAGGCGGAAGTCACACCACTGCTGCAGGGAGAGGGTGTAGCCAGGCCCTCCGCTCCCCGTGGTGCCACATCCCGGGACCAGGAGCCCAGCCCGGGGACACAGAAGGGGCAGGGAGGAGGGTCACAGGCAGCTCCAAGGACCTGGGGCCCCGTGGCAGGGGGACTGATAGAGGGGAACAGGGTGACAGAGTGATCCCTTACCATCTCTATCCAAACGTTGGTGGTGAGGGCCTCCTCTCGCTCATTCTGGGGGTGCAGACCTGAGTATAAGCCCCCATCACTTGCCCCCCCAGATGTTAGTTCCCGCAGGCCACAGCGGGGTCCCACAGGACCCCAGCCTCCCTGGCAGCCTCCGTGGGTGGGTTCCAGCAACCTGGCCTCCCCCTGTGGGGCCCTCCCCCGGCCCCTCGCGGCTGCTGGAGCAACCCCTTCCTCTCCCCAGTAGGGCCCAAGGCCCAGTGGCTTGGCCCTCCCCCCTCATCACCCTGCAGGCCTGCAGCTCACCAGGGAGATGAGGTTGGTGAGGGTGAGCTTCAGGCTGACATTGACCACGTCCGTGTCGCGCTCAGCGGGCCGCAGGTGGGGGTCGTAGCTGTGCATCAAGTCCGCCAGCAGCCGCTCCTCCTGGTTCCGGCCCTGGGCTCCTGCAACAGACGGCGGTGAGCTGGGGCTCGAGGACTTGGGGCAGAAAAAGGGGGAGGCCATGCGCATGGTGACCTGGGAAGACAGGGAGCTGGGGTGAGGGACAGGCTCCAATAGCCCTCCAGCCCCTCTGCCTCCTGAGGCCTTGGACCCCGGCTCTGGTCTCCCCCAGGCCCCTGGGTCCACACCCAGGCAGACAGCCAGCAGCGGCAGGAGGAACAGCGGCCCCTGACCCCCGTGCATGGTGCCCAGCTCTCCACGGTGCCAGGGGTGAGACGGCAGCTCCCTGGGTCTGAGGCCAAGAGATGCAGATCTGGGTCTCGTGCAGCAGCCCACGCTCCCAGCCCCATCAGCTGTCTGACCGCAGTGCCGTCAGCTGCTCCGGGGTGGACAAAACACCAGGCTCAGGTTACCTGGGCTGGGGAGGGGACAGAGAGGCCCCAGCTGCCTCAGCAGAGATGGTCCAGCCTCCAATCCCACTCAGACTCAGCTGTCCCCAATTCATGGTCCCGCTGTGTAGCTAAGGAGGCAGCCGGGGCCACGTGGGCATGAGAGAGAAGGCATAGTGCTTGCTCTGGCAGGCTGCCTCCGCCTGCTCCCTCCAGGGTGTCAGGGTTTGGGGTGGTGGGAAGGCTTTTGGTTGGGCGTGTTTTCCACCTGAGTTTCTCTAGGACATGGTTGAGGACCCCAAACCTCTCCCACCAGCCTGACAACTCAGTGGGTCACTCCAGTGGGCCAAGACACCGGCAGCAGGTAAAACACACCTACGAGAAAGATGCGTCATGTCCCCCAGGCTTTGACACCTTAACATAAATTAGGGTGTCAGATCGGGGTGCTCCCTGCCTCTGAGGCCTGGGTCCCGGCCTTGTAAGGAGAGCCGGGAAAGATCTAGAACCTGGGGCTCTTGTGAATAGCACAGCCCTGAATAGGGGCTCCTCCGTGAGGCCTCAGTACTTAGTCACCCATAGACTTAGGGAGTCCCTAGCATGTGGCAGGCACAGAGCGAGGCTAGGGGACCCAGGATATACCTGAGCAGCTCGTGGGAACCCACAGCCCAGTGGGGCAGGTGGGCAAGACCGAAGTCACGGCCCCCTGAGAGTCAGATGTGGTCAGGGGCGGGGCGGGGCTGAGGCTGATCTGGGAGCTGATGGCCATGACCACAGGCTCAGGCCACCTGTCCCCTGACCGTCCATTCCAAGCAGACAGACAGGTCAGCATGTCCCAGTTCACGGGTAAGGTGGAAAACACAGGTCCCCATTCATGCCCCCCACCCTTCAGCACCCCAGGGGACAGGGAGGCAGATGCCTCTGAGGTCTAGAAGAAAACACTGTTGAGAACATGCGCCCCACCCCACAAATGAACGATGCCTGTGGCATTTCAGTATGTATCAGTAAACCGGAAGTCAGCTGCCCTGCCCTGTCCTTTGTAGATCCTGTTTGCAGGAGGTGGCTGAGGGGCTTCCTGATGAAAGGTGTCAGAGATGGCTGACCCCTTTCCTTCCTTAAACATAGGTGTGAAGAACGGAGCAGTGGCTGTCAGCTTACCACCCGGGCGACAAGCCTGGGTCCCTAATAGCTCTGTGGGACAGCTGAAGCAATGTCACCACCACTGCCCCAATCCTTATTACGTGAGAAAGAGGAAAGCTTACTTGTGTAGGGACAGCTCTGGCTTCATGGGGAGCTGGCCGCTGTGGCTGTGACTTCTTTTGGAGGGAAGATGAGAGTTCCATGTCACCCAGAGAGTGGACCGTCCCGACCGCACCCTGGAGCTGGAGTGCCGGGGGAGTGGGTGCTGCTGGGGGACCCACTGTGACTCTGGGAACCTGCACAACTGGGTGTGGCATCTGGGGTTGTCTCTTCCGGAAAGCTCCTAGCTACCTGAGCTGGGTCTAATGCAACTGAGGATTCACCTGCCAACAGCGCCACCATGTGGCAGAGAGAAGTGACGACAGTGGATGGAGTTGGTGGAAGATTCTGGGGAAGGCCCCAACTTCCTGCTCACCTGACAAGTCTATGTCCTAGCTAGTTTTCCTATTCAAAGGGAAGACATAAAAAATGTGTACCTTGAACCCTGGCTGGTGTGGCTCAATGGATTGAGTGCCGGCCTGCGAGCCAGAAGTGTTGATGGTTCGATTCCTGGTCAGGGCAGATGCTGCAATAGCTTGCCAGGCCCCCGGTTGGGGGTGTGTGAGAGGCAACCCATGGATGATATCTCTCACACATCAATGTTTCTTTCCCTCTCTTTCTTCCTCCCTTCCCCTCTCTCTAAGTAAACAAATACAATCTTTTTTTAAAAATGCATACTTTGAATTCGTGGATGATTCATATTGGAAGGCAGAAGTAAGTATGGTCAGTTTTGTTCTTTTCCCTCAGTTCCATTGAAGGACCAAACATGTCACCTTCTGTAGGGCTGAGCTCCTGAGCTAAGGGACACCCTCTGAGGGAAACGGGGTGAGCCGTGAGGCCTAAAGCCTGGGCCCAGGAGGTGAGCCCCCGGGGCCTGCTGCGCCCGCTCCAGCCCCCTCAAGCCACCGTGCTGCCTTGGAGGCAGGAGACCCTCATGAGGGCCCCGGGGACCCCGCCTGTGTGACGGGTTATTTACGTCGATGAGGAATGAGATAAAGACCACCCCTTCATTTGCAGGACACATGGAAGCACCCACACACTGATTAGTGAGTTTGATTTTCACAACACCCCGCAGGAGGGGCCTATTTACACACATTTTGCAGATGAGAAAACTGAAGCCGGGAGACGAGGTGCGGCCTGTCCAAGGTTATGCTGCTCCAGACTACTCAACACTTTGTCTCATAAAGCAACAAACATTTATTATCTCCCACAGTTTGGGGGGCCAGGAACCCAGGAGCACCTCAGCTGGCTGGTTGCAGCTCAGGGGCGGTCATGGGGCTGTGATCTTCTCCGAAGGTCTGCCGGGGCTGGCGGGCCCACTTCCCAGTTCACTCCCAGGGCTGCTGGCAGGGGCCTGTCCACAGGGTGTGCATCATGCCTCCAGGCTGCCCCAAGTGAAAGTGAGAGGGAAGGAAGGGCAGCGAGAAGGGGGTGCTGCCAGGTCTTCTATAGCCTGACCGCAGAAGTGACACACCATCACCCCTGCCTCAGTCTAGTGTCACACAGACCAACCCCAGATGGTTCGGAGGGCACTGCCCCAGGGTGTGGCACAGGAGGTGGGGACCGCTGGGGCCCTCCTGGAGATGGGGTGCCTCCCACAGCCTCGTCTCCCAGCTCCTCCAGCCTCAGCCTCTGGCCCTTGGGATAAGACTGATGAGAGTTCCTTTTGGGGTAGAGTTGCTAGTTTTGGCAAATAAATACATGAAATGCCTGGTTAAATTTGAATGTTGGATGAATATGAATAATTTTTTTAGTATAAGTAGTCCCAAACCTTGCCTGGCAACCCTACTTTGGAGAAGAGAACTCGGTGACCGAGAGGGGACACCACTTGGGGGAGGGGCGGGGGGCAGGGCTGAGTCCTGAGGCTCTAGGCTGACCTTTGGCCCCGGTGGCTGCTGGGCCAACCCTTCCACCCCAGCCCCCAGCTTCCCACAGGGACCCAGCCAGAGCGGCCAAGGCAGAAAGGCCGTTCTGCAGCCCCTGCCCCAAACCTGCTTTCCTAATGGGTCTGGAGAGGGAGGTGCCCCCAACCTTGGCTCCAGGTGGAGCCTGAGAAGCCCAAGGCCGAGGGGGAGACAGGAGCAGGGAAGCTTGAGGGGACAGGAAGTGAGGGCACAGGGCCCACCTGCTCTACCCCCACTTGGGGGAGGGGAGGCAAGAAGAGGCCTCTGTCTTTCTCACAGAGGGGCCCCCAAAGGCCAGCCTGCGTGGCATGGATGAGGCCCCTGCCTGCCCCGCCCACCGGCTGGTGTCCACTCTCAGACTGCTGGTGGCTCCTGCTTTCATTCACTCAGGACTGGGCTGGGCTGTTTCCTTCCTCTCTGCGGTCTCAGGAGCGAGTCTCACACCAGCCTTGCAGGACCAAAGGGGCTCAAGTCTCAGGGCCGGGGGCACCTCCCTAGAAGAGCTCGGGTCTCCTCAGGCACGCCTGCCATCCCTGGAGGCCCATCTCCTCCAGGCCAAAAGCCCCACCGAAGCTGCCCTGGGAGCGGGACCGGGCCGGGCAGGGCAGGCGCGCTCTAGATGAAGCGCTTGTCCTGCTCCCGGTAGGAGAAGGCGTCCCCGGGGAAAGGCTGCAGTGGGGGCGTGTTGTAGGCACCCTGCAGGAAGATCCAGGCCGTGCCCACCACCATGATGGGTGTTACCACAAACAGGCAGAGTCGGTCCACCGTGCGGGCCACCCGGTTCCAGCAGTCCTTCTCCTGCAGACAGTGTGGGGTCAGAGGCGGTGGGGTGAGGAGGGCCCGCAGACCACAGGCCCGTGCCCCAGTGACAGACACGGCCTTGGTGTGTCTGTGGGGGCCACCTCGGGCTTACAGCAGAGGGGACTCGCTGCCTGTCCCCAGCAAGGGCCCAGGCCCTCCTCCTGTGCGAACTGGAAAAAGGCACCCTTTCCTCAAGAGAAAATTTGAGAAACTTGTGTAATGCAAACCCTATGAGGCTACCTTTTAAACGTCTGGCTGTAAGAGTCTGGCTGTTCCTACCTACCAGGTAGGGTAGGGGCATGCGCAGACCTGTGGTTTAGGAAGGGGGCCCTTACTTGCCGATGAGGGGAATGGCTATGGACGTGGGGGGCAGCCGCTTGGAGATGAGCAGCAGGAAGACAGACTGTGCCAGGAGCACCGAGACTGTCCAGAAGGTGACATGTTTGGTCCTTCAATGTGCCTGGGGTACCCGACTTGGAGGTGGAGCAGGGGCAGAAAATGATCAGCGGCCGGGACCAGAAGGGACCTCAGGACTGTCCAGAATGTGACGCTGGGTGTCCGTGGGGCCCCCGAGCGTGTACCTGGCCCTGTGCCCTGTTCTGGGCTCTCGGCAGGGGCTCCCTGGCGCCAGGGGACCGGATTCTGCACCCATGGGAAACTCTGTGTCTAGGTTGGTGTGTGTCCCCGAGGGGAACTGTGTCCCCTTAAGACAGGACACTCACCTCGTTGTGGTTGTTCTGGTCCCTCATGTGGCCAACGATGAAGTTGGCCCCCTCCACGGCCGGCCTCAGTTCACTGAGCAGCTCCTGCTGGGCCTGTTCCGAGCCTGCCGGGGGCCGGCCTGGGGACACAAGCCAGAGGTGGACATGAAGCCCACCCCCACCCCGCCTCCCACGGCCCGGCCGCACCCCAAGCCGCGGGGCACCCACGGGCTGTGGCGGGGCGCCGGGCCAGCCCATGCCGCTCCGACTGCTTCTCAAACATGAGGTCGCTCCGGGACTTGAGCGAGAAGTACTCCTCAGCCTTGGAGATGTAGCCCAGGGAGCTGCTCCGCCGCACCAGGGCCCTGGGGCCGGGCCCGCCCTCTTCTGGGAGGGACATGCGCAGGAACTTGGGCAGGGTCTCCAGGAAAAGCTGCGGCAAGCCAGGGGGACACCAGAAAGCCGCTGAGCCAGCGTGGGTTGCCTTCACACTGCAAATGCCTGTGACCCTGTTTCTGGCGGCTACCGAGCAGCAGTTTTACAGCCGCATTCAGCCATGTGAACACCGCCCAGCGAGGCTGTGGAACACGCCCCCAGGAGGCCCCCTCATGCCTCCCACATCAAGCCCTTCTCACCCCCAGAGGTAACCAGCACCCTGACTTCTACCACTAATGACTGGTTTTGTCTGTCCTTGAACTTCAGAGAAGGGAAACTACGCAGTCTGTGCTCTTTTGTGTGGGGCTTCTTTCTTATGATGCTCCCCCCGGGGGGGTCCTGCTCGTGGGCAGTGGGCAGGCGTGCGTGTAGCAGCAGTGGGTGTGTTCACACTGCTCGGGGCGCTCCCCCACGTGACGTCTCCCAGTGTTTTTACCCAGACTCCTCCAGGGGTGCCTGCGGACAGCCTCCAGCCCTGGACCACAGCAGCCTCACCTTCTTCACGCCCTCGGACAGCACGTGGGTGCTGGGGGTGCGGAAGTGGATGTTGAGCACCACGACGCAGACCACGACCACTATGGTCACCAGCACCATGCCGAAGAGCAGGAACCTGCGGGCGCACACTCAGCCTGCAGCCTCCAGGGTGCAGCGGGGCGGGCGGGGCCAGGCTGGGAGGGAGGAAGGGGGCCCTTACTTGCCGATGAGGGGGATGGCTATGGACGTGGGGGGCAGCCGCTTGGAGATGAGCAGCAGGAAGACAGACTGTGCCAGGAGCACCGAGATTGCCATCGACGTCTTCTCGCCACCTGGGGGAGCCCGCCCTCAGCTGTGACCTCTGCTGGGGACACCGCACCCCCGTTCACAATGCCACGGTGCCCTCTTTAACACAAGAGGCTATGGCGCGAAAGTGACTGGGTTCAAATCCCAGCCCTGATGCTTCCTGGTGGGGCGGGGCCCCTGGACTGTAGCCTCACCTCTCTGCGCCTCAGGTCTCTCCACGGTTAAAAGTCGTGAGGACCAGGTGAAAGGGTGTGCTACCCGCTGGCCACTCCTCCTGGCCCTGGGCGAGGGCTGAACAACCACAGCCTTCACCCTGAGCCGATGGCCCGTCGCTCAGCCCTCCTAAACCACAGGTCTGCGCATGCCCCTCCAGGCAGCCCCAGAAGACCACCCTAACTCCCCGCCCCCGCCCCAGCATGTGCTGCTCCGC
Source organism: Micronycteris hirsuta (assembly GCA_004026765.1). Classification (NCBI taxonomy): domain Eukaryota; kingdom Metazoa; phylum Chordata; class Mammalia; order Chiroptera; family Phyllostomidae; genus Micronycteris; species Micronycteris hirsuta. The sequence goes on from PVJI01006102.1 coordinate 87,693, forward strand.
CTGCCCGCACACGCTCCGGAGCGAATGTGGTGGCCGCCAGTGGCTCTGCCCCAGCACCCTCTACCCATGTGCAGGGTGCTTCTCAACCTGTCTCGGCCAGGGGCCGGGGCTGGGTGGCACTTGTCGCTGGGACTTGCTGTGCCCTGCTCGCAGCAAATATTCTGCAGCCAGGTGAGCACAGATGGTGGTGCATGCCCTTCCAGAACCAGGGGAGCGTGGGTGCCTGTCTCCACGGCCTGGTTTCCTGCAGGTGCCGTCACCTCCCCTCTGCCTCAACTGTTGATGGCCCTCTGCGTGCCAGGCCCACAGTCACCCTTGCGACCACGACAGACCCGATTTCTGCCCTGGCAGAGAGGCAGTCTAGGGTCCTTGGCCCTGGCCACTTGGGAGATGTGGGCCAGGGCCAAAGAGCCCTCCCGCTGGCTGGCCACATGCCCCTCATGCCTGGAGCATGGCCAGAGGTCACCCCCAGGCGGCCCCCAGGAGGAGGTGAGACGCTGGGTGGGGGACCAGTGTTCTGGTGACCCCGAGGCCGGGAGCGGCTGCCCAGGCAGTGGGGCTGGGCGCAGAGGCTCACAGTCAGCTGGCAGGTAGAAGACCAGGTTGATCATGAAGGAGATGAGCACGCAGGGCACCAGGATGTTGATGACGTAGAAGAGGGGCTTGCGGCGGATGATGAGGTAGAAGGTGACGTCCTGGTGGCTGGGACTGTCCAGCGGGGTGCTGGGGTCCACGTTGACCCTGGCTGGCCGGTGCACTATCTCCCACTCCCCGTTCTCTGCAGGCAGCACACAGATGCCTCAGGGTCAGGCAGGGCAAGGGGACCCCGGGGGCCTCAGGGCAGGATGAGGGGCTGGTGGAGTAGGCCACCCCGAGGTGCAGCTGGCCTGTCTGCAAGGCCCTGGGGCGGGGGGAGCACACTCAGAGGAGGGTCCAGGTTCTATTTGTGGGTCTTTTCCTGGGGACAGGGATGGAGGTTTCCATCTGCAAGGGAGAAATGTTCCTCTAGGATTGACTGTCTTTTTCTCCCTGGGAAAAATAAAGGCAGAGGCCATAGGCGGCTCAAACAAGGAGTGTTGGGGACAATGGGCGGGAGAGTAAGAGCCCCTCCCCCAGCCTGTGGTGGGTCAGCAGGATGTGGGTCTCCTCTGATGGACAGGGGCAAGCAGTGGGGGCCCTGTGAAGGGTCTGAGCCTGGTCACAAACATGGGGTGGGCGGTGACAGATGCACTGTCGGGGTGACAGCTGAAGCCCCAACCATACCTCTGGGTGCTCTGGGGACAGGAAGACTAACACCCACCTCGTCTGTCAGCCACATCTGTCCCCAGGGACCCTGCTCAGACCCAGAGGGTCTTCCAGACTGGGCAGGGGTGGGGGTGGGCACAGTGACCCCTCTGTCTCTGCCTTTGGGACACAGTCCCGCCCTCCCCCCCCAAGTCAGCTTCTTTTCCTTTCAACACGCTGGATTTGCCTCCGTCCATAAGTGTGAATGTGTGAGTGTGCAGAGGTGGCAGCGTGGACCGTGTGTGTGTTCCTGGGGAAGGTCCCAAGGGGCCTGGCCACCCTCCCGATGCTGCTGCCAGCACCTGTGAAGCCCTCGGGGTCGATGATGATCCACTCCACGGGGTACTTGCGTTCCTCTTCTTCTTCCTCCTTCAGGCTCAGGGTGATCTCTTTGGCCGTGTACTTGAGGGAACTGAGGAGGGCAGTGGGCAGAGGGTGGTCCTCAGCCACTGGCTGGGGCCACTAACGGGAAAGGCCCCAGGGTCAGAGGGGCCGTTGTGGGGGAGGGGAGCCTCTGCCTGAAGGTGGCCCCTGGCAGAGGGGGGCGGGGTGGCTGAGAAGTGGGCGCACCTGAACTTGAGAGAGCAGTTCTGCCAGTCGAAGGGGAAGTAAGTGACGGAGATGGGGCAGGAAGAGCGGAAGATGGCGGGCGGCAGCCAGTACACGGAGCCCGAAGGGTAGATCAGTGTGTTGCAGGAGTAGGAAATCTGGAAGGAGCCGTCGTTGCTGCGGGACAGGGACAAGAGCCGCAGTGAGCGAGGGCCAGCTTCACACTGGCAGGGCTGGGGAAGGCAGAGGAGCCAGGGCGGGTGAAAGCTTGGGCTGGAGGGAGAGGCGCAGGACGCCCGGGGAAGGGCGGCCGAGGGGCGAG